>APFE030168853.1:249014-340984 GCA_000404065.3 Pinus taeda
TTTATGTTTTCCACTATCTAGAGAGGATTCAAATTCATTGTTTGCCCTCTTTAGCTTCTCTTCTTTCCTCCTTGATCATCTATTCCAGCTAAAGGCATCAGCATAAACTCGTACCTTTCCCCAAAGACCCACCTGCAAAAACTGAGCTCAATCCCCGCACCCTGAAATTGCACTCCCTCCAATTGCCACCAAAAACCCCAAAAACTTTAAATCAACCCTCGTTATCAGTTTACTAGCCTAAAATCAGTGTTTCTAATTGGTCAACTCATCCTATTGAGAAATCCACCGAGTTTGACCCGAGAGAGCCTTCTCATACCTCGTAGGGCTAGCTACGAGGTGAAATGGTTTGATGTAGCTTTGAGGTTTGTCTATCTCAGCCTAGGTGAAATCTCAAGTGCTAACAACTCTCAACACTCATACAAACTAGCCAAACACTCAAATGACAAGTGAATGAGAAATGGAAGGAGAGAGGTGCTTATAAAACTTTTTTCCCTTCCAATTACCCTTTTCCTTCACCTCATTTCCAAAAAAGAAAAAGAAAAAATCGAAAATTTGGACAAATTGTGGGTTTTGATGCTTGGAGGGTCTTATATGGGTCCGATGCGAGTTTCATGGGTTGCCCGCGGGTTTGATGCAGGTAGCCAGGTCTTATACAAAACGCGTCGGGTCCGGGTTTAGACCACGGGTTCTATGTGGGTGACCTGGCCTAGGCATAGACCCTCCCTTACCCACGAGTACCTGTGGTTTTAATCCAGGTGGTGCTTCACTAATACAAACCTCCGGGGTCATTCTAGATGTTGCTCCTCAACTCAATAGGACTATCAACCAAATCTTTGATAGAAGATTCCTCAATTATATATATTTCCTTTCCTACTTCTCATGCAGCAACATATCCTCTGAAATTCATTCTTCAATCAAAACCAAGCTATGCCCTCCCTCTCAACCAGGAAGCATCTCTTCATCTCAACTCCCTCTTAATCTTAGGGAGATCTCTTTTATGCAGGCTTCTTTCGGGAGATCAACTTCTTCCTTTTTGTTATTGGGGAACCTTTCGCGACTTCCAACCATTTCATCAGAGTTATTATCATCCTTATCACGCTTGTCACATCGAGCATCTTCACCAAGTTGAAGATTGTGTACCTACACAACTTAGATAACAAGTACAACCAAATCTATAGAAGCATGAAGTTAGCTATATCAAAATCATAGAAACATTTCAACTTTATACATATCAGATACCCAGACTTAAACAATAGACATATACTCTTTAACATCTTGCTAGGGACTTTCTCATAAACCCCAAACTTCTTCACAACAACTTTCATTCCATCTAGGTTTTCAATGTTCCTTCCAAAGGTATTACATACCTTACTTCAACATATAGCAAATCCTAGAAACAATTCAAACAAATATAGATCTACAAAGCATCTAACAACTTTTCAAAATTCATATGATAGAACTTTCACTAGGGTTTCATACAAATCTTAAATTTCATACAAAAGAGTAATTCAAAACCAATCACAACTTAATCATTAACATGAGTAGCTTCAACTAGGGTTAGTTGCAAGCCCTAGAATTCTGATCAACCATCAATCTCAACCAATACTCAAATTTCAACAAATCTCAGATTATCATATTGTCATCATACATCAGAGATTTTACTTCTACTAAGGTTCAAATCCAAAAACCTAGAATTCCATTTTCACAACTCAACAATCATTAAACAAATAGATCTCAGATTGTTATATCACACATACTAGACAATTTAACTACTACTAGGGTTTAGTTGCAAGACACTAGATTTTAATTTTTCAAATATCATTATCCTAGAATCTCAGACAAGGACTTCCATTAAATCCTAAGACTTATGACCATCAATAACTAGGTCAACACACATATCTAGGAATTCACATTCATTCATAAGCATATCATATGTCCAACAACATTAATACATCTGCTCTAGACCAAGCTAGGGTTTCAACCAAAAAGTACATATCAATATGCCTAGATTTAATCATCATGCAAATACATTTCATATCATGTGTTAGTTAAACCCAATTTCACAAAAATATCAAATAAGAGTTAGATATACAAACTTGATTAGACTAGGGTTTGATCAGACAAACACATCTATACTAAGGCAATCATTTTCAAGGCATTGAGAGGGTCTTGCTCACACATTCCAAGCCTTAATGAGTTAGGGTTTCAATGTAGAAACATAGAAAACCCAACATTACCAAAACTTCAAAGGTTTGGGATTTTAGACCTTATCATTCAACCCTAACAAGTTAGATTTCCTTGATCATACCAAAATCCCAAACATGACATCATCAATAAAATTTCAAATAGAATTTCACAATATCCCTAAGCAACTTAGGGTTTAAGACATTCACATTAGCATACCCTTCGGTTAGGGTTTTCTAGAACCTGTCTAGGGTTCTACAAAATCAGTTGAATGGGGTGGGTAGATTTATCAAGAGATGAATCACCAAAAACAAGAATCATTATGATTCTATATAGCTAGACATAACAATGTTAGTAATAGACTATCAAATGAATAATCCTTCAATATACAAAAATCAACGTATTTAAAGCATACTTTTGTTCCTTGACAAACCTTGTCTTGAGAGGTCCTCCTTCATACTCCTTGAGAATATAGCAGATGTCTTTCGGAACATGAATATATGCTGGACTTCCAAAGATTCTGAGGTGATCCATACTCGGCTTCTTTCTTGAGAATACTTCTTCGGGTGTAGTATTATCAAGACTCTTATGAAGACTTCTATTTTGAATGTATACGATTGTCATCACTGCTTCTCCCCATAAGAACTTTGATAGATCTTGATCAAGGAGCATGGTTCGAATGCTTTCTTCAATTGACCTATTCTTTCCTTCAGCCAATCCATTTTGTTTGGGATAATAGGGAACAATGAGCTCCTTCTTAATACCTACTTCCTTACAATATGCAATTAATTCCTTAGAAATGTATTACCCACCATTGTTAGACCGCAGAGTTTTTATTTCCATTTCAGCGCTACTAAACTCCTTGAACTTATCAAATACTTCATCTTTTGTCTTGAGAAGGTAGAGCCATGTCTTTCTAGTATGGTCATCAATGAATGTCACATAGTAGAGATGACCTCCATGTGATTTGTCAGACATGGACCCACACACGTAAGAATGGATGAAGTCTAATATATCTTTAGACCTAGCTTCACAAACTCCAATAACCCTAGCTTTATCAATACGAGAGTCTTTTTCCCAAACCAATACTTTTCCATCAACAAAAGCAATTCTTTCCCTTTTATCTTCTAAATGATAAAAAGCAAATTCCTTTTCAAACTTGGAACATATAGAATGCATCTTCGATCCATTATCCAGCTTCAACGATGTTGATCCTAGGCCTCTAACAACATAGCTTTTGTTCTCACCCAATTCCACTACATGAGAAGATGGCTCCTTTCATAGTGTATGAAGTTGTTTACTTTCACCTGTCATGTGTCTCGATGCTACACTATCAATGATCGATGCATTGCTAGCAGTAAGAGAACCTGTAAGAGCAACCAAGAATCGTTGACTCGTGTCCTTGTTGAACAAGTAGTAGATGACATTCTTGGTCCAGCTTCCACCAGTGTTGAAACTCATTCTTATGTAGTTTATCATAGAGAGAGAATCCTTGCCAACAAAGTGATATTTGACTTTTCTTAGCCTTAGCTTTGATACCATGTTGGAAAATCAAAGAAGTTATATTAGGGTTTGATTCTCCATTCTTGATAATTACATGTGAATGTGTTGGCTTCTTCTATTTCTTTATTATCTTATTTTTCATCAAGTAATTACCATATTATGTGTGTATGAAGATCACAAAACAAGAGACAAAAGATATAAGCACTATGCTAGGGCAAAACCCCCCTTGAGGGGAAAACCTAGTCAAGATAATTCATCCTTTGAATAGTATTCTTTGAGACTCTTCACCCTAGACCAAGACCAGACTTTCCCTCCACACCAAGTCAACCTTTCAATCTTTGACCCCTTCCAGTAACTTTGACTAGGTAGCGGTGTTTGGCAACATGCGGTTTTAGGCAACAACGAAACTTAGGAGACTTCGATCTCCCAATCCAGACCACGAAATAGAGAGAGAGAGGCACCAAAATTTCGATTTTTCCTTTCTCCTTAAACTTCCCCAAACTCGCATTCACTTCGGCTTCCTAGCAACAAACTTCACACCTTTTCCCAGCTACAAGAGAACTTTGCACTTTTTCCCAACTACAAGAGAACCTCACATTTTTTTCCCAACTACAAGAGATATCAAACTTGTGTGAGAGATTGATGCTCTAAATGAATTCGATGAGTTTGTATTTAGAGGCTCCATGTGAGGTCGAATAGGGTCCTTAGGCCGACATGGTGTGGATGATACATAAATCATATTTGACTCAATACTTAACCTTTTTACATGATTCAAAAGCCCAAGAAGGGTCTCTTTAAAAGTACAATGACTTTATTGACTTAGAATAAATCTTAAAGTCCTTAATGGGGACTTTGACCTAAAACAAGGTGACCCAAGCATGAAACCCATGCTTTAAAGTCATAATAATAATAATACACATTATTTTTTTATTCTTTTGACAAGTACATTACTTGATGACTCAAGTACATTAATGAACACCGAACATAATTACATTTTCTAATAGTTAGAAGTTCTAGTTTATTTTCAAATAAATTTCTAGAAACTTCAATTCATTATTTGCTTCTCTAAATCTATATGGACTAATGTGTGATTGGAGTATTGTACAAGAATTATTTTTGTTGGATCAAGCATGAGGGGAAGTCTTTAGGAAACAAAGCCACTCTTGAAGCATCTTGAAGGGAACTCCCATTTGTTATTTGGATTATTATAGTTCATCTTACGAAGAAATGTTCTTGCAGCAATTCGTTTGGACATTACTTGTATATATATATATATATATTTTTAAATCTTTTCAAATAGTGCTTCATTGATTTTATATTAGCTACTTGAGAGCATTTTCTAAACTAAAGCAAGTGATGGGGTTCACTCCCATCACTTGATTTGGTTTCTTGTACATTATTTGTATGATATTTATTTGTTTTACATGTTCTGTCTACACTAATTGTGTCTTTGTTTTGCAACCCGTAGTTGGAGTGTTGATAAGAAGAGACTTGAAAAAAACTCAACTATTTTCTTGTAGGACGTCTCAAGCCTTCAAAGTTCCTCTTCTAGGAGGCAGTGGGCATTTGAAGAGGGCTAATATTTAGCTAGGCCATGGGCATTTGAAGAGGATCTCTCACTTGGCAAGGCCATGGACAACGAAGACTAGCTCTTTTTCTTGTGCAAGATTTCATCCACCATTGGAGACTAATCTTTGGGATACAAAGAGACACCTAACATTTTCAAATTTGAGGGCATTCTTATTGTACTTACATTAGTTTCTAGTTTTCATTTTCAAGAAGCAAATCTAGTGCTTGAAAACTTCATATGTTGTAAAAGATCCTTCTTGAAGTTTTAGTTGAGATCCTTTGGAAGGTTTCTCATCTTTGTAATGATTTAATAAAAAAGATTAATTTTTCATGTGGGAGCTCGGGTTTCACTCAAAACATATTTTTCTCCTTATTTAGAAGGAGAAGCATGTAGATGGATTGATCTTGCATCGTTTTCTTAGTTTTCATTTTGCATGCCTTAAGAATTAACACAATTTCTAAAATTTGATTGTAATGGTGAAATTGTTATCAACACTCCAAGTTGCCCGGGGGAGCTGATTTGCTGGTGCCGGGATTGCGTAGAGCCAAGTGGTTTAATCCTTCAGTTGCTAGGGTATATGAGGTTGTGGGTAAGTTGCAGAGTGAAGTTGGTGGGGCACTGTAGTCAAAACAATACCTAACAGGGCAAGACCAAGGGGAGGGAGTTGTTGCCGAGGCAGATTTCTAGCCAAGGAATCTAGATCAATGGTGCGGTTGAACAAACGATTGGAGAGGGGAAATTTGACAATTGGTAGAAGGATTTCTAGGAGGGAAATCGAGACTCAAAGGGAGTCCAGAAGAGAATTTCCAGATGGAAGTACAAAGACTCGGAGGAGTCGAACAGAGAACTTGCAGATGGGAAGTCGAGAGACTCAACAGGAGTCGAACCAAGAACTTCCAGGAGGGAAGTAGAGAGACTCGGAGGAGTCGACAGAGAAGAGTAGAGAGATGGCCATGAATGGGATGAGGGATCAGGATAGGCTGGATGGAGCATCCAACTTTGTGGTCTAGAAGGCCAAGATCCTGTCCAGTCTAGATAAACATCGTATCAAGGCCTTCGCCTTGAGGGATGACGATTGTGCTATGAGTACTCATGTGCCACTTGAGAAGAAGTGGGGAGACATCGAGCTATAGTCAGGTAGATTATAGGTGATGAGGGGCAGGATCCTCGAGGTACCCAACTTCTTGGATTATACCTTGCTATGGGAGCCCCGGTGAGGAGTAGCCAACACTGGCAGATGTCAGTAGAGACGAATGAGGATGGAGCAGTAGAGGGAGTGACAATGCAGGATTCCCAAGACAACGCGAGGCTAGTAGGTTGCAATGGTGCGAGAGGCATGGGAGTGTTGCACCAGTGCAGGATGGCACAAAGAGGTGTGCAACGGTGCGAGAGGCAAGGGGTTGTTGCAGCAACATAGAGGTAAGAGAGGGAGCACTTGTCAGTGACAGAGGGAGCTTCAACATCGGGAGTGTCTCTAGCCTGACAGAGATGTTAGAGTTGGGAGATCAGTTACTTACTTCGCAGTAACGGGGTTGTAGTACAACAATTAGCAGTGACAGTGCTATGCGCAGCACGATGCAACTGGATGAGAGGGAGTTGCAGTATGGATGCAGCAGTGGTAGTGGTAGGGCTATGAGTAGCAATATAGGAATGCAACAATGCAGATGATGGGCAACAGGGCTAGCATCAGCACAGGGACCGATGCCAAATGATCGAGGTGATACTCAGTGAGGAGTATTGCTAGAGCACAGTCCTCGCTAAGAAGGAGTGTTGATTTGGGGTAGCTCGGATATGCTCTAGCCACGAAAATTGGTAGAGAAGCTAAGGCACATGAGATCTCCAATACCCAGAAAGGGTTTGGGCAGATTTTAAACAGTTTGAGAGATATTAAAATAATTAATATTTTTAATGGAGGCCCTAAGTTAATTAATATTTTTAATGGAGTACCTAAGTCTAAACTTAGGGAAAATAAAAGATTAATGTGAATTAATTTAAAACTGTGTTAGAATGGTCCAAAAGTCATGGATCAAGCCAGATCTAATCTTATTTGTTGATTAGGGACTTAATCTTGGTTGTTGATTTGTCAACAAGAAAAGTATAAGAGGAGGCTTGAGGGTCACTTGGAAAACACACAAAGAGATCAAGATTTTGACTTTCTGGGGCTGGGTTTGCGGAGAAAGTTGAGAGAGTGATCTAGAGTTGCAGCTGAGGGGCAGTGAATATAAAAACAGAGAGGCATAGATAGTGCTGGGCGGATCAACGCAGCATCCGGGAAAGCTGACGCAGCGGGCAGAAGCCAGAACTGCTGGGAACTACCAGAACAGCCGGAATTGCCGGGCACTGGCAGAACAGCCGGGAAAGATGATGCAGAGGGCATAAGCCGGAACTGCCGGAAAATCCGAGAAAGCTGACGCAAAGAGCAGAAGCTAGAATTGCTGGGAACAACCCAAACCGCTGGGAACTGCTAGAACAGCCGAGAAAGCTGACGCAGAGGGTAGAAGCCAGAACTTCAGGGAACAGTCGAAACTGTTGGGAAAGCTGACGCATAGGGCAGAAGAGGCTGACGCTGGGGTTTTTCATGGGGCATATTGGAGCTGAGGATCTGCGAGAGTGTTTATCCAAGGTTTCATCCGGAACATCTGTCTCTGAAGGAGAGGTACTACTGCCGAGATTACTCTCTGTTGGGTGAGCCAATTTTGGCACCCAGATTGTATTCATAAATTGCATAATAATAAAACCCTCAGATAGCTGCACTGGTTTTGCCGCATTAGGTTTTTCTGGGGACATTGGTCCAAAAACAACGGTGTCACTTGTGTGCTTGTTTTGTTTCCTTCAGTTGATGATCTGTAATGTGTTGAGCATGTACTTGTATTTATTTCCAGTATTTACATGGTAAATAACTTGTTAATTAACATAACAAGTAGGTAGGAATAAATTGGAAAGTACATAAAGGGTTTCTAATGGGTTAAACTTAGAAATTCCAACAATTTGCTCATTTATTTTAAAGTTATTTGCTCACTTTGCAAACATATCATACTTTGAAGCGTCATCTCATTTCATTTCTTTAATTGATTGATCATTGATATATCATTTGTTAAAACACTTACTTTGAACAATTTACAATCTTATGTGCTTATGAAGTTTATGCTCTTGTATCTTGTACAACTTTGAACAATTATCTAAGTTATCTCATTAGACATATTTCCATTTATTTGAAGCATTTCCTTTTTTGCAAAGCATTAGTAATCTTACTTGCATAGTATATTAGGAATTTTAGCATAATTGCATTTTAACTCAATTTACCTCCAAGCATAAGCTTGGTTGATAGAAATCATAGGGAAAAATCTTTCTTGGAAAATTATCCAATTGGTACGAAGTAAGGTAAAAGCGTGTGACCCTACATCTATGGAGGTGGCTTGTCCCTTTGTAGGGACGAAGACACATGTTGGCTAGTAAGACTCAAGGGAAGGATATCGTTAACGACACCAGTGTGTCCTCAACTCCTCTTTCTTACAGCCACCCCAATTTTTACCCTTTGAAAAGAGTTCAAGAGGAAGATCTCTCACCTAGACTAGGCATTTAGATTAAAATTAACCAAGATAATTGCAATTAATTTTAGTATAAGTGCATTTCATGCTAACACATTTTACTATTTTACATGCAAGTTATTCATGTAATTGTCATTGATGAAAACGATTTGAATTGATTATCTTATTTAAGCAAGTATCATCTTGTTCATTTTTGCAAGTAAAGTTTTAACTTGTTTCCTTTGCAAGTCATTCTATATTGCTTCCTTACATGCTTTGGATTTGTGAATGATTATATATTTTGAAAGCATTTCTTAAAAGTAGATTTTATATCTTGCATGTGAAATCATATCTTGCTAACATCTTTTGTTTGATTAACAGAGTTACTTGTGTTTCAATTTAAAACACTTCATTTTTCTTGAGTAAGTAATATTTATTTTTAAGCAATATTGAAGGCACTGGTATGCTAATCTTTGATTCATGTTTTGATGATTATATATTTCATTTCATATTGCTCATTGTATTTGCTCATAATCTCAAGTAATCCAAATTTGACATCTCCTAGAAACTTCACATCCCCCCATTTTAACTTAGCTTTCCATTTAGGAACCACCCCCCTTAGCTCAGGAGAGAGCTTAAATAGAGAGATAGTTGGGAATAGATGACAACCCCATTTCTTAAATTTTCCACCAACCACACCTTGTGGGGTTAAAGGCTTTTCTCACTAACTTAGGTGTGTGTGACTGGCGACAACAATCTCCACTATGGTTCAAGTCCAACTAATGACATGCTAGTGCTTGTACTTGTGCTTGTGGATGTGCATTAGCACTTGCTTCAATGGTTGGTGCAAGTCCTAGGTGAAATACCCCCCACTTGTGGCTACTTAGCTAAAGAGCCATTGAATTGAATTGTGTTAATGGATCCCTTATAATGCTAAAACCTTGGCATGTTAGCCTCAATCTTGACAAGAGGAAGCTTGTAGCCTTTTGAAAAAAAAACACCATAAGAACGTCATGATGAAATCAATGCATTGTAAAAAGAATCTAATGAACCTATTAGTCTAGTTCCCAAGCTTAACATAGTGATATATCATAACCTATGAAACCAGATTTGTCCTAAACCCTGTGTAGTGCCCACTCTAGTTTCCTGACCTTAATATGACATTATCTTAGACACTTTATCCTTTGAGGACCTCGGGTTGAGGATCCGGACACATGACTCTATTATTTGAGATATTCATGGTTGTGATGTTTATGAATGCTTTCCATTGATATTATGATAGCATGAATGATTATGTATCTTATCTATCAGTGTTCCGATGATTGCGACATTAAAATAGTTAAGTTTGGTCTCTATTTGAACGTATGATGTGGGTTGTAAAGAATATGTATGCGTTCTACTAAAAGCATAATGATGATAAATTTGATGGATATGTATATTTCTATGATGTTACGATGTTGATAGCTTAATGAATATGTATGTTTCCATTGATGATTAATGATGATAGCCATGAGGGATGTGTCCCTTATGTTACCTACTTTCTTTAGTTCAGGCTTACAATGGACAATGATGTGAATGACCAGAAATTGTAAATGATGCTATTATGATAATGACTAACATGGAGAAACCTTGTTACTAATGTTTATTGAGTATGGCAGGAAACCATCAGAGGCACTCGCATATGACATGTCGATGACACCTGATTTGATGAAAATTCATATTATTTTATCTTTTAAAGTCTAAGTCGATCCTGAAATCTGCCATATATGTTTAACTATATTCTGATGATATGTTAATGGTTGCAGGCACAGATTAGTTGCTTGACCGAATGACTCACATATGGGTGATGGGGTTGTACAGGTGGATGGAACTACATGGGAGGGGTGGGATAGAGTCCCTGATCTCACCCACTAGCACTCCCACTGTGACTTGGGCTGGAAGGGTTGAAACACCTTCGCCTTGAAGATCACGATGCCATGAGGGCAGGTCCCAAAGTTGGGTCGCTCATGAGAAACCTACTGGGGGGCGCGCATCAAGGCGGATTCCTTGATCCCCGGCACCATTAGTCTCACTATAGCAGGCAACATAAAAGACGATAGTGGTCTATGACGTTGCACGATATTTTCCCCTCGTAGTCACTGGATGCTTGAAGGGCAAGTGGTGTGGCACCCTTGGAATTTCAGGGAAATTCTTGAAGGGCACGACCAACTTGGCACCCTTGGCATCACAATTAAACTGTTAGGTGTGGCACCCTTGGAACTGCTAGGGAAGTTCTTGAAGGGCACAACCAAACTTAGCACCCTTGGAATCATTAAAAATACATGATAATAAATAAATATAAGGAAGGAATGAAAACTAGGGAGTTACATCAAGGATAAATGATGATTAGAAACCAAGGTAATTAAATCAAAAATAAAACTTGGAATAAGGAGGATCATAGGAAGAAATAAATAGAGTACCTTAAAAATTCCACCCTCCCCATGTTGGAAAATTCTAGGTAGATTAGGTGGTTTGATTAGATAAAAGGAGAAGACAAACATATTGTAAGGATAAAGATTAATCCTAAACCAATTAAACTTAATTAAGAAAAGAGGAAGGTGAATTAAAATAAGAAAATAAATTAAATTTAGAGAATTGTAGAGAAACTCCATGTGGCATCAACCAACATAAGAATATCCCTCTAAGAGATAACCTGAGTTAATGTAGGAAGTAGATTGGGGATAAAATCTTGACTCATTAATTGACTCCAAGTAATAAACACAATTTAAGGAATAAAAGGGGGGAATAAAGAGACAACTAGGAGAAGAAATAGGAATCTTGTGAGGTGAGGAAAATATTAGTTTTAAATAAAAAGTTAAGTAAATAATTTTGGGTGACCCTTGCTGAGAGAATGACACATGGGTAGGTGAATAATCAAGTATTAAATTAAAAGAAAAATATTATAATTATGCATGACATGCCAAGTGTCACCTATGAGGACTCCTATAAAAGAAGGGGCAAGCCATGAGAGAAAGGACTTTTTTGACAACCCTATTGTTGGATGGATGATATGATGTGAAAGCAGTGACTACGAAGCTATAGTGAGTTTGGTGAGGTAGAGGGTTTTTAGAGAGGGGACTCTTGAGCTAAGGTTGCTCTCCTCTGCCAGCTAGATTCGTCCTCCATTGTACAACCCCATTGCAGCTCGAGGGTCCGCGGGGAAGAAGAGTACCCAAGGAGTAGGCTGTGAGGTAAACCAGTGGGTCTTGTTTCGGATCAAGTGCGTCATCATACACTTCCAGAAGTGACCGACAACCAGGGAATACTAGCGACAACAGAGTAAGCGGAGTCTCGCCTTCCGGTGTACGGTACATGTGTATTTCGTTACTACTTGATATTAGATTAAAAGTATGTAAATGTTTTGATATGTTCCTGAAATGAGCATCAGTAATGTGTATGTAGAATGAATTGAAATCTCAATGCATTTCTTTCTGGTCGTATTTGTTGTTTAAAAAAATAAAAAATAAAAATTGTATATAGCATAATCGGGTCACTACAATATTCTGTCACTAAATGGAGAATACATTGATCTTCGATTTTATTCCCTTTGATATGATTGTTGGTGGCTTCGTAGGGTTCATAAGCTAGAATTTTGATAACTTTGTTTTAAAAATGCACTTTTGTTTTGGCACACTTCCGTTTTGAACTTCATTCAAGCTTTTGTAGAGCGTTTGTAGAGCACAGAAATTGCGCTCACGCTCTATAGTCAAGGCCATTGTTCGCTCAAACCATCATTTTCATCAATCATATCAATAATCTTAGCTCGCGATTTGTGACTAGCTTGTGATCACAGTTTCCGTCTGTAGTCATTAACAATCATCATTCAGAAATGCGAAACGACCTGTTATATTGATGAAATTGTGACCAAACCATTATATTTATCCACATGTCGCAAGTCGTAGCAAAATTTGATCCACCCTGCTTATACAAAATGTGACCTACAACATAACCCTAGCTTGCAACCATCCTCATATTGCAGGTCGCACAATTGCACCGATTCAAAAATTGTGACCCCACTCTCAACTTTAATTACAACTAGGCAATTTTGAGAGGTCACAAGTCACATTTTCGGTCCCCACCACTGTAACTGAAATTTGTGACCTGCATTGCTTTCCAAAATGTGACCTCTCCTAATTTTTGGACCTGCAATATAAGCATTAAGAAAATGTCCCCACCATTGTAACTGAAATTTGTGACCTGCATTGCTTTCCAAAATGTGACCTCTCCTAATTTTTGGACCTGCAATATAAGCATTAAGATATAAAGTTGAGAGGCTAATTCCATGTGATTTATGAACATATATTAGTTCTATCAAGAATGCCACGACTGATGTGCACCTAAGAGAGGGATATTCCAAATAAGTGGAGTCATATGAACGTGTTCAAAAGATAGTAATCACTCCAACATGTAACATACCACCACTGTTGAGTGTGACATTAGAAAATGGTGCAGTTAAGTACAGTTGTTAAAGAATTAAGGCCACCCTGCTAAAGAATAAATCTAAGAAGTGTTGTGGAGTTCATGCATTGAATACAGAAAAAAAGGAAGAAAGAAAGAAATTATTTTAATGTTCTTGAGGCTAATACAAGAGGTCAAGATAGTATGGAACTAGTGCAATAAGGTTAAATCGAGAGAATGACATATGAAGATTCGCAAGAGAAATAACACAAACAATGCGCGGGTAAATCTGTTGAAGAAAGACTAGACCCAACAATGTGTTAAGTGATATCATACATTCGCACATTGAGATTGTGACAGTACACCGCCACACTGGGAGATGATAAAATGAATTGGGCATAAAGGCAATTCAAAAGAATGTTGGTAGATTTAAAAGGCAAGTTAAATGTTGTTAACATGGTGCAACTACCAAAGGCACCAGCAATAAAACCAAGGATATTTACGCTATGTTGAACATATAAATTGCTTCTCCCACACATTACAAAATGGAGGCACAAAACAAATATATGAAGGCTTCAACATATTATACAATTTGCACAATAGGGAATGCACTACAAGAATACAAAGGAAATGTAATATAACAATAGCATATGGACACATGCAGTGAAAGCATGTACTATGAGTGATACAAACAGATAAAGCCAAGTACATTGAAAATGATTTTAAGCCTTACATTGAAGAAGACCATGAGCATACACTAAAATGAAGGGACACCAAGGCAACAAATCATGTTTAAAATGCAATAAAAGGAATATGAAGTCATCAGAAAATTGACAAAGACCACCATGGCCTAGTCAATTGCTTCAAAATCATTGTCTTGGGGCCATAATCTCTCATTTGATTATTTTGATTGATTGTGATAATTATATCTTATTTGATTAATATTTTGAGTGTTGATCAACATTTGTGTGCTTGTAGGATTTATGATTGCGAAATGGTTTCTCGTTATACTTCTTGGATGCATGATCTTAGTTGGATGATCAATTCCATGAAAATGATGCGCAAAGACAACTAACATACATTTTGCATATAAGTGTTGATGATAGGCACAAAAGCAGTGAAATATACATTCAATATAGTAACAACACGACCTTGTCTCATAACCTAGCAACAACATTGTCTAGGGTTTCCAACAACCTTCTCTCTTCTTCTCAAAACCTCTCTTATCTCATTGTGTGAATGTCTCCTATCATAAGGTCAATAGTGATGTAAAGATAAATTAGGCATGTAATAGCCACTAGAAATTAAAGAACTGTGAGGAAGGTTAAGAGTCATGAGGGTAGATGAAAGGTCACAGGAGAAGGTGAAACGACATCCTCCTCATTTATATAAATATACCATCATGCATCATTTGTAAAATGACTTTTAGAACTTAAGCTAGGGCTAGAATTAGATAGTTAATCTATGATTAAAGAGTTAGAGGCACTCAACTCTTAGCAGCTAGCAGGGTAAGTTGTGGTGAGGACAGGTTTTTGCATTAGACAATGGTATGAGCAACCCATGTTCCACTCTTGGGCTCTAATGGATTGAAGGACATGTATTTGTATTTGCAAACACATTAATAAGAAGTTATTTGATTTCAGCATGGATTCTCACGCATCTTTATGATGGTTGTATTGAATTTCTTGTATTTACAACATGTTTGTATGTGTTATTTCATGTGGGCATGTGTTAATTAAATCATTATTAACTTATAGCTTTCATATTCACTTTGAATTTGTGTTTACTTATTACACGCCATGTTGGTAACCTATTATGAACTAATTTGCAATTAACCTCTCGCATGATCCTGTTCAAGTATGTCTAAGACAGTTTTATCTCACTGATCCTTCTTATGTCATGCTTCTCCTTCTTGTTGTTATTATTTTCTTGTATCTCATTTTGTAGTTTGTTAATCTTGGTTTGACCTTGTTCCCATTGTCTGGGAATTTCATTCTTGTCCTCACTCTAAAATCTCCTCACTTGACAGCCATGAGTGAAACTAACATGATGGTAGTCCGGCCTACATACCGGATGGGGCTCCTATCCCAAACGGTGTGAGGTCTAATTGGGACTTCACATCAGGAAGACCCCTTAGCTGTTGGTGGTACATTCCAACCCATCAAAAACTCCATACCATAATAATGAGCGGCAAGAGTTTCTAATGTTGAAAGAGTTAGTGGAACACCTTTGAGGAGTCAAAGAAGAAGATTAATCAAGCACTAGTTTTGGCATTACCAAACTTGCAACAACCCTTCTAAGTGGAGTAAAATTCTAGTGGGTGTGTTATGGGAGTGGTCTTGTGCAAAGAGGAAGAATTTAATGCTACCATTATAAAGTATTTCATGGGACAGTTCTTAACTACCCTACATACGATAAGGAGCTTCATGCCCTAGTGCAAGTTGTGAAAAAGTGGAAACATTATCTGATGGGAAAGGAGATAGCAATCTTCACAGATCACTAGCCACTACAATATCTACAAGCTGAAAGTAAGGTACAACAAACCAAGCATTACAAGTGGATGGGGTTTTTACAACAATTTCATTTAGTGACCAAATACAATAAAGGAAAGACAAACAAGTTAGCTGATGTGATTTAAATCCCACTCACATCAATGATTATAACTTTCAGAACTCTGATGCACATAGATCCATTCACCCATGATGCACACACAAAGGCATACTCAAAGGATGATGACTTCAAGGAGATGTTTTAGTAGTTGTAGAGCCAAATTCATGTGTGTGATAGTGACAACATAGTTGACTACCATCTCCATAAAGGGTTACTCAACAAGCTGGATAAGTTATGTGTTCCTAAAGGTGAGTGACTGCAACTTATTAGAAAGGTTTACACCTCCAAGGTTGTAGAGCACTTTGGTGTAGGGAAGACACTAGCCAACTTGCAAAGGTATGTGTATTGGCCTAAGATGAAATAACAAGAAGGTAGGTTCATAAGAGGATGCATGGTAAATTGTTGTATGATCAAGCCCAATAATAGGAAATGAGGTTTGTATCGTCCCTTGCTTGTACCCAGTCATCCTTGGGAAAACATTTCCATGGACCTTATGGTAGGTTTACCAACAACTAGGAAGAGACATGACAACCTGTTCGTGGTAGTTAATAGGTTCAGTAAGATGTGTGTTTTAATGCCTTGTAAAAATAACATTTGCAAGGAAGAAGTAGTGAATTTTTTCTTTAGATAGGTTTGTATGCACTTTGAGAGACCAAGGAGTGGCATTTCAGACAGGGACAAAAGATTTCTTAGTGCATTGTGGACTACAATGTGGGAGAAGGTGGGCATGAAGTTAAAGAGGTATATAGCATGCCATCCACAGACATGTGGGTAAAGAAAAGTAGTCAACAAGACTTTGGTGCAACTTTTGAGGGGGTACAATTAGAAGCATCTGAAGACTTTGGATGAAAATCTAGTATATATACAACACTCTTATAACATAGTAGATTGCACTTCTATTGGAAAGTCCCCGTTTTAATCTTGTTTTGGAATTTTTCCACCTTCACCTTTAGATATTACAAAGGAGCAACAAGGAGGAGTAAGGAAGGATATTATAAGGGATGCCTTAAGGGCAGAAAAAAATGTTGAGAAAATCGGGAAAATCCATCTACATGTACAAGAGACAACGCATAAGTCACAAGAAAAAGATAAGGTTAGGAATGATCAACATAGAATATAGAAGTCCTTAAAGGTGGGAGACAAAGTATGGTTACAGTTGAACAAGGAGAGGCTACATAGTTCTTGTAATAAAATCAAGGCTATGCAATATGGTCCCTCTGAGATACTGGAAAATGTGGGAGACTATGCCTATAGACTTATTCTACCCCCATACATGTGCATTTACTCAAAGGTAAATGTAGAGAATTTGAAACTCTACGAGCCTTCCATGCTAGAACACAAGGAGGAAGAGGTCCTGCATTCTATAGATAATTTGACAATAGATGCTTAGGAAGAGTTGATAGATGATACATTTTTGTAGAAGAGGTTAAGAATTACAAGAAAGTGGCAACATGACCTTTGGCAAATTAGGTTGAAAGAATAGCTTCTAGGCAAAGCTAAATCATACGCCCAAGAAAACATGGATAAAAAAATTCCTCACCTCATTAAGTAGAAGATTTTGGGGACCAAAGGCCCAAAATGGTGAGGTTTGATCCAAATTGGATCATTATCTTATTTTTCATCCATCTTAATGCTTTCAGAGTGGAAAAATTGGAGGAATTAGCTCACAGGACCATTTTTATTAGTGAGTCCCAGTTTTTCAATTTATGGTTTAAAACCTTCGAGAAGCCATTTGAGGCATCAAACAACATTTTTTGGAGGTAAAACTTTGCCACTTCATTGCATATCTCTTAACACTATTCCACACATAGAGACCTTTACAATGGTGTAATAATTGACTTAGTCAGAGTCCGTATGCAAAACTTATGCCACTCGGAAGTTACCTTCTTGTTTTGACCACCATGATTCTAGAGGATGCCACATCAGCCCCATTATCCATGAAAAATGGGTTATCCACGTGATCATGGTGAAAAAGCCTCTAGAAGAGTCCATATTGTAACTCTAGCAATGAGTTAAATGAGTCAAACTTAAGTACTAGTAGGTTGTCATGCTGCTTTATAACTCGGCCACTAGGAGGAAAAGTAGTTCCATTATATTTGAGTGCATTTTGTTCCATAGATGATCATAGTATCCAGTAGTGGATGGGGGGAGAGAAAATAGGGATGATTTGTGCATTGTATTAGCTCACGAACCATATGCCTCATGTCTTTCTACTTGCATCCATTTTTCCATTAAGAGGAAGCGAGCAGAGCAACCTCACCTTCTAGTTGAGTTTTCTCCTCAAAGGGTTTCTCGGGTTGTTTCTTGTGTTAATTTGGGATTTGTGAGCTTTATTTCATTGTTCTCTATTTTTTGTGTAAATATCATTTGCATGCATATGCCATAAACAATAATTAAGGTATCTATAATTCTAAGGAGAAATAAACCCTCATGGTGTAGATTTTGGATTTTCTAATATATTTTAGTAGAGACATTGTGAAGAATTGTCCACTTGAATATCCATGGCAATTTACAGATAAATTGCTCCCTTCTTTGCAGGCCTTTTAGATAATTCAAACGTATATGTTGGTCTATAAATCTATGTGAAGTGCATGACATTCAGGTGGATTGGATAACTTGTAATAAATAAATCAAAGCCACGTGGTTTTTTCAATGGTGAACCTAAGGGGACAAAAAACTCTTTACAGTAGGGGTAGTCATGTTATAGAAAAGGAGTATTAATTCTCTTTCAAATGTAGTCTAATTACGGAGAGTAATAACATGGTAGAGAGTAGGACAAAATGTATCTTGATAGGGATGGTTGTAGACAAAGGAATAACTGAAATTCAAATACTTGGAGACACAAAATTAATTGTTATATAGGTTACAGACAACTAGAAAAAGCATAATCATTGGGATATCCCATTTCATAGATAAGATAATTGCACCTCAACTTTTAAATTTTAACACTTTTCTTACAACCATATTTTTGAAGAGGTGAATGTATTAATAATGGCTTGTGAAAACATGATATTGATGGTTGAGAAGTTATTCTTGACATCGTTGAGATAAAGGTTGGATTACCACATCCTTTTTGAAAGACAAATATTTAAGTAATTATATTTTATCTAAGGAAATATGTTAATTTTTTCATGAAATGGGAATGCTACTCTCTACAATATGGTTTGGAAAATGAATTCAAACCAAATATTATAGTCATTATGGCTTGGTTAATTGACTATGTTCTAAGGAAGATATTTTCTCAAAATTATCTTGGTTTTAGTTGATATAATAATGATTATACGATTGAATAACAGACTTAGCACATTTATGGTTTGATATACACATATGTTAGTTGAATGTAATATCACCTTGGATATGCTTGGAGGAAATAAATTGTTACTACAACCAATGTTCAGTTGAAGCTTAAATGCACCATTTTACCTTGGAGATGCTTGTAAGGCATTAAATGTTACTACAATGAGTGATTAGTTGAAGCTCAAAGGTAGATGGAGGAGATGGAGAATAAGGTCAAGGAAAGGAGGTAGAATTTGATGAAGGATTATATCCTTTAAGAGGTAAAAGGATGGGTCTCTAAGTTAGTCCATTCATGCATGTGGGAAACATTTTTTTTTAAGATTATTGAGACTAATGAATAATAAAGATCATAGAGGCTCAATTATTGAAAGAAACATAGGCACCACAATTAGGATTTTTAAGGGCAAGTTTGAAACTATGTGTAAAGGGGTCTTTGGCATTGTTTCTCGGTAACACTAGTAACAAAGGGAAATGAAACCTAGTCATAGGATAATTAGGCCAGTAACACTCCATCCATCCCTATCATACTTAAGGATGAAGACTAGCCCCCAAGACCATAGATGGAACAAAGTGAAGCTGCAAAGGAAGCTTAGGTTGGGTAGGTAGAGAAAAATCTCCAAACACCCCTTATTTATTAGTTTGGTTTGGGCATGGTTATCTTTTCTTCTATAATTTATATTTGAGAATGTATGTGTATATAGGTTGATAATTTATTTTTGAGAATCCTTTTTGGAATCATATTTTGGTAGTTTATACATGCTAATGAATTACTTGATAAACACTAATTTGGGGGGGGGGGGGGTGTGGGTGTGGGGTGGGCAGGGTTGTTTGATTTCCCTTGAGGTATTCATGCACTACCAAATTGGATGTACTTCTTATTTTGTCTATAACGTGAAATATGTAAATTTTTAACTTAAAAAATCACATAATAGAAATATATTTATAAATGGCTTAAGTTGTCTATTAAAACATCCATAAGATGTGAAGTTTGAGTACAACATTTTTTCTACAAAATCCTAGTAGCAACACCCATCAATTTTTGTTGATGGATTTTGGCTCTAGGGGGTCATACTCTCCTCCTTTGCCTCTTGTTCCTAATGTTGTTGCCTTTAATGCCTTGGTCACTAATGGCCCAAGATTTCAAATATCAAAGCTAACCCTATTTGTGAAAAAATTGGATGATGTCTAGAAAATTGATGTCCATGCCAATTAGTCACAAGCAATGGACTTTAGGTTTGTTGAGAGGGGTATATTGGTAAATTTATGGGATTCTAGCCATCACTGCATTCTTTGAATCAATGGGTGGATAAAAATTGGAGGCCCAAGATAGAGGGACAACTCCCAGTATAATTTTGTGGAAGGGTTTTTTTCACCTCCCTTTATGAAAAGAAAGAGGATCATGATCTGATCTTCTGTAATGAGCCTTACTTCATGGAAGCTCAAGATTTATATTTGGATCATCAGAGCCTAGATTTAAACCCAAAAAATGATGTTCCATCAGTTGTACTAGTGTGGTTTAAGTTGCTATATCTTCCTCTTCATTGTTTGAATGAGGAAACCTTCAAGAATATTGGTAATGCTTTGGGTTGATAAATTGATTGAGTTGAGCCAACAGAAGGAATGTGATCTTGTGCTCAAATTTATGTTGAAGTGGATCTAGATAAGGTGTTACCAACAACATTGAATTTGTAGCTAGACAATTTGATTAATTATTAAGAGGTAGGATATTACCAACTATCATTCAAATGTAAGATATGCCATGCCATATGGGCACTTTGCACGTAGATGTCAAAAGATGGAAGACACCCAAAAAATAATGAATAGGGTGATCAATGGTAATATATAAAATGAAGAAAGGGATCTTTGAACCATAGTGTAACTACAAGGCCCTTGAGAGGTAATGAATCAGGATCTAAATCCCCCTCTTCTACAAAAAACTTGGGCATTACAAGTGAAAAATCGTCCTCATGTAAGCTTGAGGGCCTGGGAGGGAATAAAGTTGAATCCTTGAACCTAGTAAATGAATATGGGGAAATTTTAGATTCGACCCATTGGGAGATTCCTCCAGGAGACTCTCAGCACACAAAATATAAGGGCGAAAACGTTGAGATGCCTTCCTTTGAGGATATCCTTGTTTGGGAACTAATAGACACGAAAGAAGAAACCAAAATGGAGGCGAAGGAAGTCTTTCACTCCCCAAAAATACAAGAACCCCACAAGGATATTCTTTCTTTGGATTGACAAAAGAAATTTTATAAGGTGATAGGAAAAATATTGAAAGAACACACAAGAAAGTGGGTCAATAAACAAATCAGGATGAGAGTAGCACACATGCAAAGAAAGATAAAGAGTTGGTTTCCTAGTCATTAGAAGCAACTTTCCTGAAGATTCTCAAGAAAATTAGAAAAGGAAGTGGCCTTGCCCATGTACAAGGGAGCTTTAAATCCACAAGTAAGTGATGAAAGTCCTCTCCTAGAATTGTAATGGAATAGGGTCAGAAAGAAGAGTGGCTAAAGTTAAGAGCATGGTTGAAAAATAAAAACCCTTGGTCCTCCTTCTGTAGGAGTCTATATTGGGGGAACACGATGCTCTTTGAAAATTTTCAAATCTATGGGAAGGATGTGAAATTTAGATAATAAATTCTCATGGAGCATAAGGAGGTTTGTGCCTTGTGTGGCCTTCTCTTCACTTTCACTTTCTTTCTTGTTAATCCGCTACTCATTGCCTCGATATTCGAATTTGGAATTTACATTCTAAAAATATATGTTATTTCTTCAATATTTATATGTAAGTCCATTATCAAGAAAAAAATATAATGTTGGTATTTTATGTAGATGCTAGAGGGCTCAGATTGGAGCCAAGATTGTATTTTAGGAGGAAAATTTAACATTTCTTTCCACCTTTAGGAAAAGAAAGGAGGATCCCTAGTTAGAGACCCTTTTCAAGAGAATATGGAATACCTTATTAGTAAATTGGGTTTGATAGATATAGAGCCACAGGCAAAAAAACATACATGGAGTAATCGAAGGATAGGCCCGAGTCACATACCTATGAGACTGGATCACTTTCTTGAAGTTAGTTCGTTCTTAAATCAAAATTTACAAGTTTCATCTAAATATTGTCTTGGAGTGGTTCTCATCACCATCTCATTTCTTTATAAATATAGCTTATAAGTGGACTACAACCCTTTACCTTCAATATTTAAGCTAATGTGGCTTCATAAGCCCATATTTCAGGAATTTGTTCAACAAGCTTTTAGGAAAAGTGGATAACAAGTTCTCCAATTTTTATTTGGGAACAAAAAATTAAAGATACAAAAGTGGTTTTAAAACAATGGGCCAAGCAAATTGCTTCAAATCTAACAAACCAAGTTCTTATTCATAAAAATTAGTTAAAGGCAACACTAAAATGAATGGAGTAGTTCCTCATGGATGAAAAAGTAATTTTTGATAAATATTACAAGGCTCTTAGAAAAGAAGAGGAAGAATGGCAACTCAAATCATGTAGCTTGTGGCTTAAAGTAGGAGATAAAATTAAATATTTTTTCATTATCAGGCCATAAGGAGAACCTAGAAAATTAATATAAATTCAATCTATTTGGTTGAGAAACTAATTTTATATTGTTCATCACTTACATTCTCATTATGAAGAACTAGGTAGCCATGAGGACTGTGATGTGTGTGATATGCTAGAGAATATTCCTCATATGGTTCAAAAGAGGATAGTGAGGATTTTCTACACCTTATTATGGAAGAGGAGGTATGGTATGTGTTACTTGCTTTCAACCTAGATAAAGCTCCAGGTCCAAATGGCTACTTGACATATTGTTTTTAGCATTTTTGGGATATCATTAAATTTGACCCTTTACAGAGTGAGAGATTTTTCCACCAAACAAAAGTATTTTGGAGGGAGAATCAACTCATACTTTCTCGAATTGGTCCTACAAGAGGTAAACTCTTCCTCCTCTCGTTTTAGACCTATCTCCCTTTGTAATATGTCCTACAAGTTTATTATTAAAAATATAGTGAAGTTAATCTGATGAAGATTGATTCTAGGGGTATGAATAAAATGAAACCTTGAGAGTTTAATCCCTGAACCTATATATTATTAGCGCATCAAATTTGACTATATTTGTCGAATTAGTAGCAATGGAGCTCAATACATGATCTCGTTCCTTTATCACATTATTCTCCCAAATATTCACTCGACACTTACTAGGTTAAGGGACTCCCCCTAAGGGCTTGTCTTGTTCAATCGCACCATAGGACCTTGGTAATGACTAAGAGTTCTCATTTAAAATGGGCTTCGACCTCAATGGCTTAGATATCTTGGTGAATATTAATGACATCAGTTCATGTTGAGACACACACTTGTTCCAAATCAATGGCACTGATGATTTTGGGGCCCACAAGATGTTTGAGTTTGGATTGGTCCACAAGTCCAATGTAACCACATAATTGGATCAGCTTCATATCTAGTCATATTCCAGAATCCATGACTTTATAAATGTTTTCACTCTGCCTCGAGCCATATGGATGAATCCACATCTTATCGAGTCTCACACCGATCGAGAGTTCCTAATATTCTTTTATTTTACGCATCTTGGTACTAGTCAGATGCCTAGATTTGCACTTGCATTCCACCTTTCAACTTTACCTTCACATGGTTTCACACTTTTTCTTTATTGTTTGGTATAACAACCTCCCCCCTCGGGCCTTCTTAACCATGGTCTAGTGAAATTTTATCACATGGCTACATGTTGGCAATATGTCATCCTTTGCATTATTTCTCCCTCTTTATAAGTAACCACAACTACAAAGTACTCTCGCCTTCCATTGATTAGGGTTATTCCATTGGAAACCATGAAAATTGTATTGGGTCTGTATGGATAAAATACACACATAAATTTACAAACATGCAAGATAATTAGATTAAAAAAAACTTAGTTACAAGTAATAGCCTCTCAAGGCCTAGCCATCCTCTTGGCCTAATTTTACTGGTTGCATATCTAAACAAAATCACAAGATACCTATATGTATTAGCAAAAGAACAAACCCTATGATTTTTGCAAAATACGAGGAATCATGTCCTATTGCCATGAAATGCCTTTTAGAGGCTTCTAGATATTACCCACGATTTAAAAAATGAGATAAAATTCTATCCTCTTACCATGATTGTGATGATGCACCTTATAAGGCTTGTGAACATTATATCTTATTTGGGGAGGGGCTTATGCTCTTGCATCAAACTCCCACAGTAGAAAATATTCATGATCTTCTGATGATATGACATCATTATTTCATCTCATTCATCTTCAATCTCAGTCCTCTTTATCCTCTTGTATTTTTGAGGTTCTACCCATACTCAACAGTGAGCTACAACCAAGCCTCCACAGACACCTCACCAACCTTCTCTCCTATGGGCCCAATCTTTTGGTATCACAAGTTCACCTACTTTGGAACCTCTCGAGATTCCTTTGGTTGTTGAACGTTGCTCACTTGTCTCTCAATAAATTCTCTTGTTCTCTTCTTCTCCAATCAACATGAAATATTTCCTTGCTTGATACCACTTGATGAAGATTGAATCTATGGGTTTGATCAATTTGAACCCCTGATGGTTTGATTCTTGAACCTGTAGGTTATGTTCCCATGAAATTTTCTCTCTTTTCCAAATTAGCAACAATGGAACTCATTACATGTTCCCCTTACTTTATCATGTTCTTCTCCCCAATATTCATCTGACACTTGTGAGGTTAAGGGACTTATCCCTGAGGGCTTGCCTTATTCAACGATGTCATAGGACCTTGACAATGACTAAGAGTTATCATCCAAAATGGATATGAAATGAATGGCCCAAATGATCTAGCTGGATATTGGTGATCATCCACCAATTCCACTTGAATCACAACATAATTTCCTATTTTTGTTGGGTTGTGTTATATTATTTCCATGACTAAACCAGGGGGTTAGAAGGGGGGCGGAGCCCCCCCTTCATTACAGTGATATGTGGGGGGCGGACATAGTGGGGCTAGAGGGGGGTGGTAGCCCCCCTCTACGGGGTTCGGGGCAGCGCTCCGAGAAATTTTTTTGGACCCTATATTAGGTGGGCGGACCTACCTATGGTTTTGTGCATGGTTTGCGCACATGGTTTTGGACGCAATGGTTTTCGGTCCATGGTATTTTGTATTTTATGGATGCTTTGGCATGTATATATATGTATTGTAACGTTGAAAGGAACATAATGAAAAATCAATTTGGTAGTCCCAGCTTTGGGATCCAGGGGAAAAATCTTTGTGTATATTTGTTTTATGTGTTATGCTCTCGCCATTGTTTATTTTCTATTTTTATAATTCGTGTGCAGGTAATTTCTGTACAGGGTTAAAACCTACAATTTTGACAATTTTCAGGTCCTTAGCTTCTAAAGTTGTTTTGAGGCCCTAAATGATGTTTTTTGGGGAAATGGGAGTGTTTGAGTTTATCTCCTCAAATAAACTTTTCTAATGAGTTATCATGTGCACCAAACAAAGATCATATGCCAAAGTTACAACCCAAGGAAGTTGACATTCCAACTTACCCCATCGGGGCCATAAGCATTTGGTGATTCATATCCTAAGGTTATTGTTTTGGATGTTTAGAGTTGATCATTATTTATTCATGATAAAAAGGCCTAAGACCCACAATGTAGCATAGTTGAGGAAGCATGTAGCTGTCACATCTCTTCTCAAAGATAAGCTACCACCGTTCAAGCTAATTTGTTTTCTTTCTGCATGTAAAGAATTTTCACATTTCTATTTATTAATTGAAGTTCATTTTCACTGTATCTATGTGTTTCTCTTTTAAATATATATTTCATTCCACTCCTTCATAAAATTCAGATCAATGGTATCATAACAGTCTTCTCTTTCTCTATTTTTATGTGCATGTCCCTAATGAGGTTGGGGTATAAAGAGTTAGGACTCGAACTGCTTGAGCCCTTGCAAGATAGTCCTCACTGACCCCGACGACCTCCCATGGAAGAAGAAGAGAAAGATGAGGTAGTAAGAGATCCTATCAATTTATTACTCAAAGAAGCCCTTGAGCAACAAAGGAATGAGATGATAGATAATTTATCCCAGATCCTATGACGATTACTAATGGTGAATGCATATTTATCCAAAAATCACTTCAGAGGTGTCACCCCCTTCAAGGTACAAGTTAACTTTGATATTATTATATTTGAAGGTTAGATAAACACAAATGCTCTATATAAATGGTTAAATCTGCTGGAAGGATATTTTTTGGTCCATAATTTCTACAATAGAGAAAATATTACTTTTGCACTCTTAAAGGCCACAACCCCCCCCATTTCAAGTACTAATGGGAAACTTACTATGGGCAAAGGGTCGGGGAGGAATCCCCTCTATTTTCAACCATACCCTATTGGGAATCTTTCCAAGATGTTCTTAAGGAAAAGTATTACCTTGTTGGAAGTTATCAAGACAAATACATAAAATGGACCACACTATGGCAGGAAAGGGACCAAGAAGTGCAAGAGTTCACGAATATCTTTTGATACCCTATGCACGAAACTGGGTATCAAGGACTATGAGCGACATCTAGTCCTCAAGTACCGTGGTTTTCTTCACAAATACATCTAGGTAGAAATGGAGTTCCTGGACATCTCCTCACTTGCTACAACGTACTGATATGTTGTCAAAATTGAGCAGAAATTTAATCAAAAGAAGCAAGACTTTGGATCTGCAAATCTAAAGCAGGGCAAGGGCACCTCCAAACCATAGAACAAAGGAAATATCTAAGGAGGAACACCTGATGATAACCCATCGAAGCTGCAAAAAAAGAATAGTGATGGAAAGACAAAGAAATACATTAGAAAGTAGAGCGAGTTCCACAAGGGCCCGACTCACAATAGAAATGAATGTCGCATAGAGTAGTCATTGGTGGCCAAGGTAAAAGCTTCAAAGTCACATTCAAGTTCCAACTAAGAGCCATAACCTAACAAGGCAAAGAAAATCATGGATGCATAACCCAACGCCACTATTTCCACCACCAAGGTCAAGCAAAGTGAGCCCAAAGATCCAAATGAAGGTGAGCATCTCTTCCACTCACAAATGTGGGTGAATGGTGCTCCACTTAGGTTCATTATCAATAGTGGGAGTCAAAATAACCTCATATCATTAGAGGTCAATAAGTAGTTGGGCTTGCCGTTAACACTACACTCACAACGATACACCATCGAGTGGCTCCACCAAGGGCTAGATCTCTGTGTAAGTCAATAGTGTCGCCTACTCTACAACATCAAGCCTTTCACAAATGAGTCATTGTGTAATGTTGCTTCCCTTGAAGTTTGCAATGTTTTTCTAGGCCAACCATACTTGTGGAAGCGTCATGTTGATTATTAGCCCAAACTTCATAATGTTACTATTACTTTGGGCATAAAGTTGTACAAGATAGTGGAGGTAGCCCCACCTATTGCCATTTATTTGATCTCTACAAAGAAATGGAGTGAGATCATCTCTCAGACTGGGAAATTTGTTTTCTTCTTGATTTTCTCTCGAAGTAAGAGGAATATCATGGCCACATCCATGGCCTCTAAAAAGGTATTCTTTGCACAATAAAAGCAACTGGATAAGGTCATGGAAGAGTACAAGGACATCTTCTCCTCACCCATTAGGGTATCTTTTCACTGTCAAGTCAGATATTTGATCGATCTGACCCTTCGTGCATCTCTACCCAATGGGCTAATCTACCACTGCTATCTTATGGAAAATGAGGAAATCAAGCTATAGATCCAGGAGTTGCTACAAAAAGGGCACATCTGACCAAGTTTGTCACCTTGTGGGAGCCCAATTGTACTCATACAAAAGAAGGATCAAACTTGGAGACTCTACATTGATTAGTGGGCTCTAAACAAAATCACAGTCAAGAACAAATACCTATTTCCATGACCTTCTTGACTTGATCAAGGGCCTAAGTACTTCAATAAGATTGATTTAAAGTTTGGCTATCGCCAAGTTCCAATATAACCCATGAATGTATGGAAGACCTCCTTCAAGTCCAAGGAGGGTCTCTTTGAGTGGTTGGCCATGCTCTTCAGTTTGACAAATGCCCCACAACTTCTATGAGATTGATGGATGACATCTTCTGGTATTTCACCAACTCATTTGTGGTTGTGTATCTGGATTTTATCCCCATCTTCAACAAGGTTTGGGCAGAGCACTTACAACATATTGACAAGTCCTTTACACTCTGTGACAACAAAATCTATGTTTTAACCTAAAGAGATGCTCCTTTGGCATGGACTAAGTCCAATATCTAGGCTACACAATTGATGAGTAAGTTGTGAATGTGGATCTAGCTTAGATCCAGGTCATTCGCGATTGGCCAACCTCAACAACTATAACAAAGCTTTGTAGCTTCTTGGGCCTTGCTAATTTCTATCTAAGATTCGTTTTGGGGTTATCTCATATCACTTGGCTCTTAAGTCAAGTTACCAAGGGCAGAGTAAAGGTAATGTTTTTTTGGTCCAAGTCATAATAGAAAGTATTCGTTAAATTGAAACATTATTTTTGCTCTGTATTAGTCCTTGCCTTGCTAAACTTGCAACAACCATTTGAGATTGAAATAGGTGCCTCCAACTATGCTAGTGATGCAGTCCTCACTCAACAAGGGCATTCAGTGGCCTATCACAATGAGTACAATGAGACACTCTTTGATATTGTTCGAAGGTACCCCACCTATGATAAGGAAATGCATTTTATCATGCAATCCTATCAATAATGGAAACATTATATTATGGGGAAGGAGACGATCATCCACATGGATTAATAACCTATTTAATTATGCAGACATAGGGGAGGTTGCAGAATGTTCACCATAAAAGATGGTCCACATATCTGCAACATTTCCATTTTAACATTAAATACAACAAGGGTAGCACCAATCACACCATAAACTTCCTTAGTCTGCGCTCAATAATGGCAATGAACATAATTCCCAACTCTTGTGGGCACAAGACCTTTGGATGGCTACAACTATATGAAAATGACTTGGAGTTTGCTACTGCCTACAAGATGTTGATGGTTGGAAAGCTAGTTATAGATTTCTAGCTTCAGGATGGAATATTATGCTATATGGGACACCTTTGTGTTCCTTCAAGCGAGTGCGCCAAGCTGATTTGGGACTTGCATTTTAGTTGGGTAGTAAGAAGCTTTGGTTTTGGAGAAGGTAGTGGCAGAATGCAGAAGTATTTTTAATGGGCAACACTTCAAAAAGATGTTCGCAAGTGTATCAGATCCTACACTACAAATGCCATTTCCAAACCAACCATTAAGAAGCAAGGCTTATACACCCCTCTTCCTACTCCTAATCGACCTAGGGAATCCATCTCGATGGACTATATGTTTGGCCTTCCTTCTACCAAGCATGGTGATAACTATGTATTTATGGTCATTGATAAATTTTCTAAGATATATTGGCTACCTACAAGAAGAGTATCACAACATAAGCCACTCCCAAGCTCTTCTTCAAATGGGTGTGGGTACATTTTGGGATACCACAAACCATCATATCAGATTGAGATAACAGATTCCTAAGTGCATTTTGTTTGAGCCTCTGGTCACTCTTGAACACCAAGCTCACCAAGCCGACTACATTCCACCTCCAGATTCATGGCCAGGTAGAGGTCGTCAATAGGATGATCATGCACATATTGTAGATTTACAAATCCAAGAATTCATGAACATGGGATGAGATTCTCCCTTATGTCCAACCCAACTATGATAGATCTCTCCATAGCTTAATTGGTATAGCCTCTTTTAGGTAGGCTTGGGATTTGAACCATTGTGTCCCATTGATATTGCACTGCCCCTTGCAACTACCTAGGTAGAATCTGCACATGTTCAATCCAAAGCTGACAAAGCCACCACGTTTATTGAACGAATTCAGCACATCTGCCAGCAGGTTCATGATATCCTGCACAAGGCAAATACTAAGTACAAGCAATCTCATGATAAGCACCATGTATGACATAAGGTTCAAGTGGGTGAAAAGATTTGGTTGCATTCATAGAAGGAACATCTTGCAGGATCCCATTAGAAGCTTCAACCACTCCGATGAACATTACACCATCACCGAGGCTATGGGTAACAATGTTTTCGAGCTAAGTATCCCCCTATTCTTTACCTGCACCGAATTTCCAATGTTGACCCTCTTTGGCCATACTTTCAACTGTTGATGGACATATCAGAAATTTTTGAGTAGCTAACACCAACAAAGCTCAACCTAGAATGCATTGAACAAGTCGCAATTGATCGGATCATGGACACAAAAATTAAGAACACTCACCAATAAAGGATCCAAAAGTATCGGGTTGTTAAAGTAGGCCAACTTCTGCACCAACGCAAATGGCTCATGAGGGACCAAGTTCAACAGAAGTTTCCCCATATCATGGAGGCACTTAATGCAATGGGAACCATTACTTCCTAAGGGGGTGGGAATGTTCCAGGTGGATATTGGTGGCCACCCACCTATTTCACTTGGATCATAACATTATTTTTTATCAATTTCCTATTTTGGCACTCTTTAAGTCCTAAAATTCCAAAGCCATTTGAGGCCATAAACAACGTTTTTTGTGGAAACAGGTAAAGGTGAGTCTTTCATTGTTGTTTGAAGTTGAAATTTGTTCTCCTCGAATAAACCTTTCTCATGGGCTATCATGTGTGTCACACAAAGATTGTATGCCAAGGTTACAACCCCAATTTCCACATTTATATTTATTAGAGAAATAATTTCAGGAGGTGCGTAGCCCTCACATCTCTTCTTAGAGATAAGTTACCATCATTCAAGATATTTCTTTTTCTTTTTACATGTAAACAATTTCTGCATTTCTATTTATTAAATGAAGATTTTTCCAGATCCCTTGATGAATATTGACGTCATCAGTTCCTACCGACATAAACCTTGCTTCAACATCCATGGCGTTGATGATTTCAAGCCCCATAAGATGTTTGGGTCTGGGATGGTCCAATGGTTTGAGACTCCAATGTAACTACACAATCAAATCAACCAGATATTCGATCTTATTCAGTAGTTTAGGACTTTATAAACGTTTTTGTTATGTCTTGAGTTGGATGGATGGATGCACATCTTACTAGGTCACATATTGGTCTATAGGTCCAATTATTCTTTCCCTTTGCATGTTATGGTGCCAACCAAATATGAAGATTTGCACTTGTGTTCCACCTTTCAACTTTGCCTTCACAGGGTTCTGCTCTCTTTCTTTGCTATTTGGTATAACATCCTCCCAATTGGAGTCTTCCGAACCCTATTTTGATTATATTACGCATCATGGTTGGGCATTGGCAATACATTAACTTATGCTTGATCTCTCCCTCTTTACATGCAACCACATTTGCAAAGGACTCTCACCTTCCACTGATTAGGGTTATTAAATTGGCAACCATGATAAATGGAAAGGGTTTGTAGGCATAAAATAAACACACACAAATTTACAAACACACGAGATACTTAGATTAAAAAAAAATTAGTTAGATGTTACGACCTCTCAAGGCCTGTCTGCCCTCTCAGCCTAATTTTACATTGTAATGGTTTCTTGTCTAAACATACTTGCAAGCTTCCTATAAGTATCAACACAAGAACAAACCCTATCATTTTTACAAAATAGGAGGAATCTTATTCTCTTTCCATGACATGACTTCTAGAGGCTTCTAGATATTATTTACGATTTACAAAATGAAAGGAAATTGTTTCTTCTTGCTACGATTATCATGATGTGCCTTCTACACGCCTATGAATATTATATTTGATTTTGGGAGGGTGTTATGCTCTTGCATAATAATCAACCTTCTCTTATCAAATTCGATATTTGAATAATAGGGTTTATTGATGACACATTATTATTGGGGGGTGCCTTAGTTATTATAGCTTATAGATCTATTTTAGTTTTGCATAAATTTATTCAAGTCATTGAATGGGATGTTAATAAAGGTAAAAGTAAAAAATATTCATGGAATGCCAACAAAGTCCTCTTGGCCCAAGCAAAACATATTTTGGGATTTTCAACAACAAACTCTTGGTAGGAGATTAAGTATTTGGGTATTCTCATATGCTTAAATTCCCAATCTTCTAAATCTTGGGCTCTAATTATTTCCAAATCCAAATCTAAATATGACCAATGGGGATCTCATTGGCTTAATCTAGCTAGACGTGTGGTTCTTATTCAAGTTGTTTTGTAAGTGCTTCCCTCGTTTCAATTCTTAGCTCTTTTAGCTCCATTTGAAATTCAAAAGCTAATGTCTCTAAACGTCCACAAATTTCTATGGAAAGGAGGGAAATCTAACAAAATAAACTAATTTGGTGAAATGGGTCATTGTCCGTTGATCCGGATCTTGGGGGAAGGCCCCTAAGATCTGAAAAATTGAAATGCCAGAAGAAAATAAAAGAATAGACAATAACAAAACCACAAAGATTTTTTATTTATTAAAATAGATAAAATTGTAAAGGCTACATTGTGGTGGACAATTTGTCCTTTTACAAGATGCAACTTGTTCTTTATAGCCTTTTTTGTTTACAATACCACAGGTAAATTCCATGGGTGGGTAAATACCATGGGTGAATTAATACCATGGGTGGATGTCACAATGACATGGGAAAATAACATGGGCGAATGAATACCATGGGTGGATGTCACAGTACCATGGGAAAATACCATGGGTGAATGAATACCATGGGTGGATGCCACTTACAATACCATGGGTGGATAAATACCATGGGTGGATGAATACCCTGGGGAATTCCATGGGTGGATGAATAACATGGGTGGATGAATACCATGGGTGGATGAATACCATGGGTGGATGACATTTTCCATTCGGATCATTCCTCCTTCCTTAAGAAGCATTGGTCCCCATTGCATGAAGTTCCCTCCTGTGAAGCCTTTGTTGAATATGAAGAGCCACTGAAGAGAAGAGTTTTGTGTGGTTAACCGATAACCATGATGAATGAAGATCCGAGGATAAAGATACCCTACAATGCTTGTGACCAACTGTGATATTAACAGTGTGTAACCTAGCAAATGGACTTTGATGAAGTGTGAGTTTGTGGATGACCCACAACCATGACAAACGAAGATCTGAGGATAGAGATACCCTATAATGCTTGTGACCAACTATGATACTAACAATATGCGGCCTAGCAAATGGACTTTGATGACAAGGATTTTGTGTGGTTGACCACAACCATGATGTTGACCATTGATAAAGTAACAGGTGCCTACATAGCCTAAGGTGGGAGGGCACATCTCCAGAGAACCCAAGTCGAATGTTGCTAAGCTGAAACTGATGAATCTGAAGCGAGTTCTTACTAAAGCGGGGTGGGAGGGCATGTCTCCAAAGGGAACCCACTTCGAATGCTGCTCCAGATTTAAAATGGACATAACGCGGTCAATATAACTCAAAATCTTTAATGTAACTTGTTTTTGGAAATAGAATGACCATTCTACATCTTTCCATGTGTTTGAAATCCCTATCTAGACACTCTGGAAACTCAGATTCACATTGCAACTGTTTGGCATCACAAAAGTTCTGAAAAATCGCTGATTTTAAATTAGTGATATCTCCCTCATCCGAACTCTGATCCAACCAATTTTTTTTTTTTTTAAATTGGGTGATTTTTCGATAGGAGCTCAAATTTATAATATTTTACTGAAATTCTACCAAAAACTGCAAAAAATGTTAGGAGATCCATTGTGCACTAATTGTCGTCAAAAAAATTTCTTCAATACAACTGATTTTAAATCAGCGATATCTCCCTCATCTGGACTTTGATTAAGCTGATTTTTTTTGTTTTGAATTTGGGTATTTTTAGCAAGGAATCCAATTTTTATTGTTATTTATTTTTGTAAAATTTGCACCAAAAGTTTCATATATGATTTGCAAACTCACTACCCAAAAAAATCTTGCAAAAAAATGAAAGAGAAAGACTCTTCCTGCTTTTCCCAAGAAAGTGCTTTGTGGAGGTCGTAGCACGTGCATGAAGTTTTTTGAATATTGCTGCAAAAAAATGAAACTGAAATATGCATCAAACCCTCATTCCCATGGAACCGTAACCTGAATCTAATACCACTGGTCGAGATCTTGTGGGGAGGCCCCCAAGATCCGAAAAATTGAAATGCCAAAAGAAAATAGAAGAATACACAATAACAAAACCACAAAGATTTTTTTATTATTAAAACATATAAAACTGTAAATGCTACATTGTGGTGGACAATATGTCCTTTTACAAAATGCGACTTGTTACTTATAGCCTTTTTTGGTTACAATACCATAGGTAAATTCCATGGGTGGGTAGATACCATGGGTGAATGAATACCATGGGTGGATGTCACAATACCATAGGCAAATACCACGGGTAAATGAATACTATGGGTGGATGTCACAATACCATGGGCAAATACCATGGGTGAATGAATACCATGGGTGGATGCCACTCGCAATACCATGGGTGGATGCCACTTACAATACCATGGGTAAATTCCATGAGTGGATGAATAACATGGGTGGATGAATATCATGGGTGGATGCCATTTTCCATTTGGATCATCTGCACTTCCAAATTGCATGGCGGCTTAGGTATTAAAGATCCATTACTAGTGAACACTATGATTAGGGCTTATGTATTAGAGATCCTTCACTATTGAACATGACAATTATGGAAACAATAGTTTGGAGGTTAATATCTTAGTCCAATAATTTGTGGAAGAGGGTACTTAAATTTAAATACTTTTATAGTGATTGGTCGTGATGTCTGGATTCTCCTATTTGTGATTAAGGAGGTTCCTCCATTTGGAAGCTTGTATCATCAATTCTCTTTCTCATTAAGGAGCATATAACCTAGATTCCATTTAATATGGTGAAGATAAATATCTGGAGTAGTGGGATCCTCAAAAACCCTTTGTTAACCCGAAATCTAGAATTTAAGCGTCTCCAAGATTGTTTGTCCTCTAAAGGTAAACATTCGCTTGCAAGCATCTCTTGTTGGACACATGAAGGTAGCTAGAAAGGATGGAATCTTTAAAGTGTGCCACTACCCTTGTAAAAATTAGCTTGCTTACTGGAAAACGGGTTTGCGGGCTATGCTCCCGGGTACAAGGAGGAGGAAGACACAAGAGGATGGCAAGCCTTTAGATATTATGTCAAACAAGGATATTTGCAACTACTTTTTGCACAAGTAATCCCTCTAAAATCTCACATGTGGGCAAATATTTGGACTCTAAGCAGTCCCCATAAAATTAATATATATTTTTTGGACTTTATTGAATTAGAAGATCTTAACTACTGAAAATCTAAAAATGAGGGGAACAATTGGTCCTTCTTGGTGCCTCTCTTTGTTCTTCTCAGGAAGAGTCTATATCTCATTTGTTCTTGGAATGCCCCTTCATTCTGGTATGGTAAAACGCTTTGCATCCTCTGGAGGATTGATTGATTTGGTGAACCATAATAAATGAGTACTTCACCTCTTGTGATCATCACTATATATGATAAATGCAAGATAAAACTTTCTTCGAGCATATTTGGGTTGCTTTGCCTATATTTGTTGGAGAGTATGGATAGCTAGAAATAAAATTGTCTTTTAATATTAGAAATTCTTTCCACATAATGTAGCTATTGATGCACTATCCCTTTCAAGGAATTTTAGTCTCATAAATCTCAACCATTCACTTATTCCAATTCATTAGATTAGCACGAATCTAGATAGTGTGAAGCAAATGTTCTTCATATTTCACTTCCTACATCTTCCTTTCATTCCCTCTCAGAAATTGTAAACTCTAGTATGCACTTGTTAAAAGATGAATTTTTAGACTGGATTAACTCATAATATTCACATATCCTTTGCTTTTATGGAGCTTCTAAAAATATTTCAGGGGTGGCAGGAATCTTGGGGGGAGGAGGGGGGGTAAGGGGGATCTTTTGCCATCGAGGAAACAAAAGAATTGGACTATGCTCAAGGTTTGGGCTCATTCTCTAATACTCTAGCAGAAGCATATTCTCTCCTACACAAACTTTCCTTATTAAAGAGTAGACATATAATGTCCTTATTGGTGTTGGGAGACTCTGAGTTGATCATTCAATATATTGCTACTAATTATCTTTCATGAGAAAATAAACTACACCATGTGATTAAGAGAATTAGAAGTTTGCAAGCTTATTTCTCCTATTCAAAATTCTTTCATACTTTCTGTTTCAATAATCAGGATGTAGGTGCCATGGCCAATAAAGGAACCTTGTCAACACTTGGAGAAATAGTTATCAACGGACAAAACACGTTTTGCCCCATCCCATAACCTTCACTCATGAGATTTTTAATTTCAAATGTTGTAATGTTTTCTTCTCAATGATGTACGAAAAGAACCCACTTAAGATTGTGGATGACTAACAATCTCAACAATAGAAATGACTACTAAACATTGTAGATCTGCATCAACTGATAGAAACAAAACCTGCCAAAGTCTGGATCTATGCTGCAATCATAGTTAAACAGTGAAAGAAAGAGTAATAACTCCAAAACATCCAATGGAAACTAGATATGCAAAGAATAATTTAATAATAACACCTGTGAAGAGAACAGATAAATGTTACCAGTTCCCCTCTATGGGATGGGTTCTTGGCTATCCTCAAACGTTTTCAGCTTCTGTAGAGTCTCTCTCCTCTATAATGCATAAACCTAGCAAAAATATGGTGTGCGACAATGAAAATAATCAGAGTTACAACAATGGGTGCAACAATGAAAATAATTAAAAGTGAATAATGAATGGAAAACCCTTCTATTTATAGCAAAATATTGAGTTATCCTCGAATAATGAACAATAATAAAATATTATTAATCTCATTCTTGGAATAACCACTTGAAATATTTTATTATATTTGTTTAGGAGGGAAAAAATATTTAAACTTTTATTTAGAAATAATAAATAAATAAATGATTTATATATCATCACAATGAATTAGTTAAGGAATAATAAACAAATAATGATTTATTTAATTATTCCTAAATGATTTAGTTAAATTTGACAAAGAATAATAATTAATTAGTGATTAATTAATTATTTTTAGAGAAAAGTAAGATAAATAATGATTGAGTCAAATTTAACAAAGAATAATAATAAACCAATGGTTTAATTAATTATTCCTAGAAGAAAATCAAATAAATAGTGATTTATTTAATTATTCTTCATGGGTTTAACTATAATTTACTTAATAAAGGTGGTTTATTAGGTAATTTCCCACAGTGAAAACAATTTTAGTAGGGTAAAATTGACTTTAAAGTATACTTCGATCCATCTAGTAAATTAGGCTAGATGATCAATTTTTTGGTGATAACATCAAACATATTGGATAGTAATTGGTTTGTGTCGCATGTCAACTTGCTTGCTCGAAGGAGATATGGAGCAATGCCTAGGATCATTTGATTCTCACTTATAAAATTTGAATTATATGGAACATAAAGCTTTGAAATTTTTGGGAGTACAGTGGAAAGTGTTCACTTTCCAAAATTCTAGTTTAGTGCTTAGTGATAGTTTGTAAGAAGAAAGATATTCTTGAGTGGAACTTACTATCTTTATCTTATATATTAGTCAACAATTTACATAATTGTATTTGAATTTACTATCTTTATCTTATATAAATTAGGCAACAATTTACATAATTATATTTGATATACTTACTACAAATCCATCATTAATATTCATAATACAAAAATTATTTCTGTTTAAAAAATAAAAATTTAAAAATTTAAATTATGAATATACCAAACAACCCAACAAAAGTAATATTTCAATAAATATTTAAGCGAAATAGGTTAGGAGTATTTAAAAAAAATGAAATAGAAAAATATGTTGATTGGCTAAATCTTTTTAAAATGTCATAATCCAATAATAAAATGAAATAATAAATTTTAAAGATTTTAAATGAAATATATAGATAGGTTATATATATATATATCTATATTATATATATATAAAATAAAATAGAATAGATAGATAGAATGTAATAATAATTAATTAAATTAAAAAATATATATTAATAGAGTTATGAAATAGTATTAAGGTAATTAAAATTAGAATTTATTAAATATAATAAATATAATTAATATTATTAATAAATTTTAAATATTTATAATAGAATAATTTTTACAACTATAACTAAATTTGATAGAAATATTGATATAATAATTTTATTTATAATATTAATATAATAAAAATTAAATAGTTAAGTATCATTAGGATAATTATTTGAGAATGATTCTGGTCACCAAGGTAACTTAAGATCAAATTTTACGGGGTGGTTGTTCTTGTTAGGAGAGACAACATGTTAAAAAATTTAGTCAACTAAATGCTGGTATGGTAGGTCGGATGCGATCCTTGAGTGACACCTCCTCAAGCCATAAGTCAAGCATGGAGGATCACATATACCTTGACAAACAAAAAAACAAAATAATAAAAACAAAATATTTTTTTTTTCTTATCATTCATTATATAAAAGTTAATAGATTAATTTTTTTCTTCCCTTTTATAAATAATATTTATATTTATAAAATTATAAATACAAGTCAATATTTGATTAATTTTTTTCTTCCCTTTTATAAATAATATTTATATTTATAAAATATAAATACTCATTCCATTTTATTGGTTTATTCTATATTTTTTAAAAAGCTGGATAACAAAACATTTTCTTTTATGAGATATGTTGTTATATAATTAACAAGCTCTTTGGAGGTTTTGTAAGTTTGAAAAGTCTTCCTACTCCAAGTAATGGTTGACAATTATCCATCATAATAACATATAAATTGTTATCTTAATATTTATCATTTTGTCATTTTTATAATTGTTACATAATCATAGATTTGGAAAAGAAAAATGTTAAATAATCATAAATTTGGAAAGAAGAAAACAAAAGTTTAACTTTGAATTTAAAATATTTTCTAATATAATTTATTTATTTATTTTTATAATTCATTTCAAAATATAAATATTATATCATTATTATTATTTTTTATATTAATAATAAATAATATATATATATATATATATATATTCACTTTTAAACTCCCCACTGGAGTTTGATCAAAAATTAAATGGTATAAAATTGTATAATTATAGCCTACCCAAGGCCAGCTCTGAGGATGAAATATGGAACATTCATTTTCACACAAAAATGCTTACATGGGCTTTAACATTAGGATATCGGCATTCTGCTCTTTGTTTATAATATTGGCCATTGGCGTCAATGAAAGTCTAAAGTTACGGGGTATTGATTCCAAATTTTCTACTGGACGGTTCCCTGTCTCTCTGACCATTTCTTTTAATTCGAAATATGATTTTGCAGATCTATTTCAGAAATACTTTTCTAAAAATAAATTTTGATTTGAAAAAAGAGCAGAGGAAAAAGCCTCTGCCTTCGGAAGTTAAATTCCATAATCTCTGAGAAAATAACCCCTCTTATCATCAAGGTGTAAGGCTTCTTTCAATGGCGGCGTCCTCTTCTCTGGTAAACATACGTGGATGGTCATATGGATCATCACCATCCACATTCTTGACCGGCGAGTCGAGGGTGTTCGCTAAGTCTGTTTCAGGCCTTCAGCCTCTGCCATGTCGCCTTCATAGCACGGTCAGTACCCTCTTCTTCTTTTTCCAATTTTTATTTCCAGCTGAGCGGCATTTTAGTTCATAGTTTTGTGGGCTCTAGGTATAGGCTTCAAGAACAAAAAATTGCGTAGTCTGAGGTGGTTTACTAATTATTTTGGACTCTAAACATCTATGTCACATGTATGGTCGGAGGACTTTGAGTTTTTTTTCAGTGTCTATGCCATTGCTATAAAAATCCCCTCAAAATCGGGAAACATAAAGAACTGTTTCAAGTCACGATGCCTTAAAAATCCCCAAGTGATTAATTTTAGATGAATAAATACACAGTATATGGAGTTATTAGTTATTATTGCACTACTCAATGCACTCTGTAATGAAATCACGAACTTGCCCTTTGACCATATGTTTATGAATTCTGTTAAGTTTTTGGGTTTGTTTCTTCACTTGCGTTTATGTTTAAGAGTTGGGTTCAGTCTTTGATTTTGTTTCTCCATTGTATTCGTGTTTATGAATTGGGTTTGTTTCTTCATTAGATTCATGTTTAACATTTGGGTTGAGTCTTTGGTTTTGTTTCTTCATTGTGTTCATGAGTTGGGTGGACTCTTTGGGTTTGTTTCTTCATTGTGTTCATGTTTATGAACTGGGTTCAGTCTTTGGGTATGTTTCTTCATTACATTAATGTTTATGAAGCGGGTTCAGTCGTTGGGTCTGCTTTTTCATCATACACGTATGTGGAGCTAAAAAATATGTGTTAGGTTGTCTCAATCCAGTTGGAGGTTAAGGGTAATAGGAATGCAATATGCCTCAGCAGCTCCAACTTGTATTAAATGTCAATTTCATAATAAACTCAGTTTAATATAAATAAACATCAAAGAAGTTAAGGATATGGTTCTATGAGACAGGGATAAAAGTTGCTAGAGATCAACACATTTTGTACTATAGATATATGGCCTTTTCCTAGATCATTAAAAAATAGTCTCGACAAGATGCTGCTGAAGATTAAGTTTTCTCAAGCATCTGCCACCTATCAAGTGGTGGGATACTGTTTTGCCTTATCGGATGTGAGGTCTGGCCGGACTTAATGGTCAAACTCTACTGCTTTACAACAGTCCATTTGCAGAGGTGCACTGGTCCATGAGGGGCGAACATGCCCTTGCTGAGTTTGGAATCTGGGTGGGCGCTAATAGGTCAAGATGAATAAGAAGTTGTTCTTTTGTTTTCTGTCAAGTATTCTTTCTATTGCTGTTTTACTATGTCTATCAGATTTCTTATATTCAACATGCTTTTAGAGCTAAAATTGACTGTGCTTCTAACGAGCAGGAGTCAATTTTGAGTCCAGGGAGGGGGCGCTGTAGACTGCAAGTTGGAGAGCATACCTGCCTTATTCAATCTTCAGAATTTTGAGAGAGCTGTTGGTTCCTTAGGAGTCAAGGAGCCACTCTAGTCAATGCTAGTAGTTGTCGGTGAAGACTGTAGGTCTTTCATGCAGCTTAGAAGTGTTGCATGCTAGGTAAGGAGAAAGAGTTGTATGAAGCTAAGAAGTGTTGCATGTTGGCTGGGAAGTGTTGTGTGTTGGTTGAGAAGCATTGCATGAAGCTAAGGGATGTTGCTTCCAAGGAGGAAGAAACTCAAGTTTGAGATAGGGTTGTAGACTATAGGGCACAAGTTGCCGAGTATTCTTTCCCTATTTAGTCCTCAGAATTTTGAAAGAGATGTTGGTTTTAAGGAATCATGCCTTACTGGTGAAGCTGGCGTTTTAGTCAGTTTTTGCTAAAGAGGTCATTATTGTTGGTTTAAATTTTAGGCTGTAGACACTAGCCAAGGAGAGTTGCATGATGGCTGAGAAGAGTTTCATGATGTCGAGAGGTGTTGTTTGTTGGTTGAGAAGCCTTGCATGAAGCCAAGGAGTTTTTCACCTTAGCTAAGAAGAGTCGCATGAAGTTGAGAAGTGTAACATGACTTACAAATGAAGAGGTTGCAAGTCTATGATCTGGGTTGTCAAGGAATCGAGACTGATAAATTTGATGTTTTGTTTGTCATAATTACAATTTACAACTAATTCATTTTGGCAACTTGGCACATGCAGGCTGTGAGAAGGAGCACCATCAATTTGAGAGTAGGGAGAGGCCTGCAAGGTCCATGACTTGCTTGAGGTATGGTTCATTAAGGGCGCCAAAGGGTGGATTAATCAACCTTCTTGTTTTACCACAAAATTACTCTCCCTAGCTGTAGCTCCTTTATATGCTAGCTTGTCTGCCCACCCATTGAACCTATGAGGTATGAGAATAACATCGTGACTATTGGATATAGTACGACAGGTGTTAAAATTTTGATTTCATAATAGCAGATCTGTACTCGAAGACTTGCTGAAACTGAAGACATGAAGAAACACCATTGATAACTTTAGATTTTTCAAAACCAAAAGTATAGGAGTATTGATAAGGAGTGTGGACATTACAATTTTAGATCACTCCAGAAAGTGATGGTGTGTATATATGAGAAATACCAAATCTGCAAATCAAAGCCAACAAGCTAGAAATATGTAGCAACAATCACATAACTTTTCATGGTCGTTGAAAGAATAAATAATGATTACCTTGTTTGTTAATGCGCCAGCCATCTCTTTTTGTAGAATAAGTAAGGGATTCAAGCATGCAAAGATGTCGAGGATTAGAAAAGTGTAACTCCCCAAGTAATGTGCCCCAACATGTGCCAAGAATAAGTAGACACATTCTTCCATGTGGTGGCTGTTACCGATGTATATATAGGGGTAACCATAGGAGAAAGTTTTTCTCCCATGATGTAGATTTCAGGCCAGCAGCCTCATGTGCCCCTTAGATAGAGCCTCTCAGATGTCTCTCACTCGTTGTTCAGCTCATTCACTTGATTAGCATACTCATCAAATGAAGGTGGGTCAACAACCATGAGGTACAGTAGCCATTGATTTGAACAAAGTGCTTACATATTTTAGGCATCTAATTAAGGATCATGGGTTGAAGTCAGATAATGGATCATGACGTTTGGAAAATATACTTGTTGCCTTATTTCACCTTGGTGGTCATCTTTTCTTTCTAGTCTAGTGTAATCACACTGGGGATTTTCTTTCACTATTAAGGAGGGGCACACAATGGAGGCCTATATAGAGACAACATATCCATATCCTTCCATACTTAACACTTGCCATCTATTCCTTCTCCATTGTCCTCTCTTTTGGGTTGTTTGTTGTTAGTAACTCATATTGGTTCCCTGTTTGCCTCATCCTATGAGAAGAAGGGGTTTGGAAATGCCCAAAGGTTGATGTAGCTGCAAAAAGAAAGAATACAAGAGTATGCCCCAATTCTTAAAATGCAAAAAAGTGGCAAGTGATGAATTATTATTAAAAGTCAAGTTAACTTGAGCTCTACCTTGTCATGTGGGGCCGTCACCATAGTCCCATGCATATCATGATCTATCAACATAAAAGGGACTTGAATAAATATCCAAACCTTTATGAGTAATCAATTGCCCATCCTAAAGGGAGTTTTAAAGAAAATCAATGAAGCTTGTAAAGCAAGCTAATTAAAGCAAAGAAAAAGGCCAATTAGAGGGTGGAAAAATTAGTGTTGAGGAAAGGGTAGCTCAAGTAATGCAAGTGCTCCCTTCATAAATGCACAGATGGAAGAAGGTCTTGCATGGCCCATATATAAAATTGACACCTCTCATGAAGACCACCCTTGACCATATCACCTATCACTTATACCTATTGATTGAAGGGTTAGCTAAGAAATCGTTCCTCCCTTGGGGCTGGAAGCACCTAATAGGGGTAATTGATAACCCTGCCATATCTAAAACTAGTAGGATTTATGAGGTCTTAAATTGGTGTGAAGTTTGAAGGAGATACTTAATGTGATATACTTATATGGCATTGACATTAAATATGGTCCTCTTTTTATGCTTCACAAACTCTTGTATGCTTGTTAGTTGGTCTTACTTGATTCCTTGAGCTTATGTTTGGTGATGATCTGGACATAATCATGGACTTTTGGAGGATGTTGATGATGCTTCTCTTACACTTCATGGACAATGCTACATACACTTTGGATGGTGTTCGACTTGATGATGGACGTTGGACACTTGATGATGAATGTTGAGCTTGATGATGGCTTGGCACACTTTTAGAGACACTTTTCCATCATTTCGACCTTGGATGTTGCCTTATTGAGCTAGGACATTGTGCATATGAGGTGATGTGGTACCTTGTACATGATGTGGGGCATGGATGGAAGGTGTTGGGCATGAGGAGACGCCTTTTTATTTATGAAACATGACCCTTGGACAAGGAGACATGCCTTCTGATGATTTGTTGCACCTTTTGAGGAGAGACATGTCTTTTGGAGATGACATCACCTCTTTTGAGGTTTTACACTGACACGTGACCTTTTGAGGGCATCTTTCATTGTAGTTTCATTTTTGAGACTACTTTCGGAGTCCACTTGAGACCTATGCACTTTGTGTCACTGTTTTTTTTTTAATGTTTTAGGGCATTTAGTCTTAATTTAGGTTGAGCGCTTGGTTGTCCTAGTATAAATAGGGAGCGCTAGCCTTCATTTGATCATTATGCACTTGGGAGACACATTTCTCTTGTATTACATCTCTTCTTTTCTACTTTGATATGGAGCACTAGTTGAGTGAATTTCATTGGGGACTCGTTGATGTGGATTTGACACTCTTTTCATGGATTGATTATGGTGAAGCTTGGATGGATGCATTATAAACTGTTAAAATTGGCAACTAGGGCCAAAATCCATGTGGGTCATCTTATTAATGGTAGCTGATATTTTTCTTGGATCCTTCTCATCGAGAGGTTTAGGATTGATCTAAAGATCATCCGATTCCGATAAGTATTCATGGAGATATGAATTTATTTGTGTTATGGAACAATTCGTCAAGGTCGGCCAACAACCAAATATACCCCTCATGTGCTCCACGTTTTGTATAAATATAGGTGCCTTGAATCATTTGAGAACACAACTCTCCCTCTCTCCACTTGTTTTGGGTTTATCTTCTCTCAAGGAAGACGCAATGGAGAGGGTCATCTAAAAGAGCCCTAGACGCAATCATCTAGGAGAGCCCTAGCCACAGTCTTGGAGGAGATTTGGCTGCAGATCTAAGACGCCCTAGCTGCAGTCAATAGAAGTTCTAATGCATAGTAAAGGAGCCCTAATCCACAGCAAAGGGAAGGTTCTAACCCACAACAAAGGGAGCCCTAATCCGCAGCAAAGGGAAGGCTCTAATCCACAACAAAGGGAGCCCTAATCCGCAGCAAAGGGAAGGCTCTAATTCGTAGCAAAGGGAGCTCTAACCGCAACAAAGGGAAGGCCCTTATTCATAGCTAATGGGAGCCCTAAACCATTGTCAAGAGGAAGCCCTAAACTACTGTCAAGTGGAGCCCTGAGTCAAGGCCTTAGCCGCAGCATAAGAAGGACTTCATCTGCAGCAGAAGGGACCTTATCATAGCATGAAGCAATGTGGGCATGGACAACAGCAAGACAGGGAAGCCGCAGTCACAAGGAGGAGAGATTTAGGGCTGTATATGTACGCGTTTGAGTGTAGGTAAGTGTTGTTAGCTTGCCCGAGTTCATGAGGAAAGAAACGCTGTTGTTTGTGTATCATTTGGGAAGGCAGAGTGCTACAACTAGCTGTTGTGCTAGGCTGCAAACCAGAGCACACAACTGAGGTTGTATCAAGGACTGTCAAGGGTGGACAACACCTTCAAAGGGCAGCGTGGCATGAGGGAAAGCTCTTCAAGATAAACTGCAGTCCTAAAAGGACTTATCTCTTGACTGTGTGGTAGCCCTAACCTGAACACAGTCATAACAACAATGGGCAACAATACATATGATCAATATTGCTAGACATAGGTGCTGCAATGCGACAGCATGGCAATGATGAGGTATTATAGCATGCATGGTAAAACATGATGCAACATGGGACAATTGCAAGCATGGAGAATCATGGATAGCAGCAACATGGTAAAGCATGGACAACTGCAAGTAGAGTGCTGTATGGGACAGCAGTATAGTACTTGATGTAGCTAGGACACAAAGCAACAATGCTGCAGCAAGCACATGGGCATAGCATGGTGCAGCCGTGGCATTAGGGTAAACACTGGGACAACAACAACATGAGGTCCAATATTGTGATGATGGGTGCAACATGGTGCAACACGGTGAGGTGCAACATATGGGCAAGATGCAGCACATGATAGGTGAATGAGTCACCTTGGAGAATCACTTGAAGCAGTGTGTCTTCAACTGATCTCATGTAGAGATAATATATTAGTCGAAGTATTGACTTCTGTTGTAAATGTACTCTCTCTCTCTCTCTTTGCTAAACTATTGAAGAACATATAAGAAGAATTGATCAAGGGTTTCCCCACATTGGGGTTTGTCCCTGGCTAGCACCACATCTTGTGTCCTCTTGTCTTGGCTTGTCTTCTGCGATTTATGTTTATGTTCTATCTGCAGTTTACTTTAATGCTGATGTGATTGCTAAAGATATTGAGATAATTGTGAAAATTGAAATAAATTGCTCTAAGCATAGAACATACCTAAACTTAACATAAACCAAGTAAGTGGTCAACTTTTATCTTGGTTATTATTCTATAGATAATCGAAATTAAGTATTAAGCAAGTGGGTACAATATTTTGTTTTCATTGCCCATCTTAGACAAACCCTTCTTCCAAGACTTTGAGAAGTAGCAAGTGGGCTCTTTCTCTTAGCTCATTTTTGAAAATTGAGAGCCTTGATTCAAACCTAAGTTGCATGGTATGGGGAAATGGAAACACAAATTTGAAAAAAGGGGAATGTGCTTGAAACATGACCCCTTAAAAATCAGGAAATGTGGTGAATATATATATATATAATATATATATATATTTCAGAAAATTATACCAAAACTTTGAAAGAAAATATTTTAACATTATAATTTAGAATACATATATAGATTCATGAATAAACCAGCAAGTTTGGGGGGGGGGTAAGTAACCAACTCCATGAGACAAGTCAAAAATAGACCTCCACCAAGATTGAATCATAACACATCATCACAAAATGTTCCCAGTTTCAAAACCCTCCAAGGAAACTAGGGTGCTTAGGAGATATGAAGAGCATATTCATCATAAAGTGCAATCTTAATGTCCGTAAAATAAGCCAAGTGCTCTAGCAATAAAGCAATGAATGGCACATGGAGCAAGTTGACCTCTTAGGCCATGACTTATCACCATGGAAACTATGCCATAAAGGGAGCACTCTATGAAAGTCCTTGTCTGTTAAGTGTCATTTAGTATCATCATAAACATCTTCAACACCGGAGAGCTCTCACCATCAAGGATAACCACTGATATAATGGAATCAATCATTAGAAGCATATCTATTGTGCAATGTTTTAAAACTTCGACTCGACTCCGACTCGGTATTGACTTGGTCGGCTCGATTTCAATGACTCGATCATTGTAAAAAATAAATTAAATATTTATTTTTTTCATTAAAAAAACATAATTTTAAAGATTTTCATTCATGTTTCCAAACACACAATATTAGAATATAGATAGACGACAACATATGATCAAAGTAGGCTCATGAATATATCCATTATATCAAAATGGCACCCAGTGCACTGTCCAATACATACATGATGATGATATAGAGATCAAAACAAAAACACATAACCAAGGAGGCTAGAAATGGTGTTATCCTCCAAAATAGATTGTAAGTCATCAAGAAACTAATACAAGGGTCCAAGAGTGTTCCTCACTCCAAGAAAGTCCCAGAGTGCATGTGTACATCTTCAAAAGGTGCATCCTCCACCATGATGTCATCTAGGAGAGATCGTATGTCACCCTTTTCAAGCATGTGAGTGACATGGCACCCTTAAGGGTAAGCATTGGCATCAAAGAGGGATGTGCTAGCCCTCCTAAGTCATCTCAATGATAACCATCCTCATCTGTGCTTTGGAAGAAGGCACCATCCACCAAAATAGGGTCAAGGCCAACTAGGGGGCATCTTCAGTCCATTTGGGCATATCATCAAACAGTCCAACGTCCAAGCTTTTAAGTTTAGTGTTTTAGGCTTTAGCATTTGGAGGCTCATCAAGGGGTGTAGCATCACGTGGAATCAACTCAAGGCTCGATGCTCATCTTTGGAGGGCCAAGGTTGGGGCCACAAAGTTAGGTTTGCTTTAAGAAAGGGGCAAAGAACCTATTGGAAGGTTTTGAAGAAGAATGAAGCTATCCCTTAAGGATTCTCTACTACATATGTGATACCAATTAAACAAACCTCTCGAGATCAAGCGAGATAAACTTATTTAGTGACAAAAAACCATTTAAGTATCATCGTGAAAACCTTGGAGTCCCCCAAAAGCAAAAAAATTATAAAAAATATCGTTGTTTGTTAATTCACGGGCCACAGTCATCCAACCCGGTCGAGTAGGCTCGGACTCAGCCGAGCCGGTCGGGTTATTACCGAGCCAGCCGAGTTGTTTGTAATAACCTGGCTGACCGAACCGGTTCACTGGCCGAGTTGACCTGATGAAGCCTTGACTCGGACCAACTCGGTCGAATTGGTTCCGAGCCGGCTGAATCTTAAAACACTGCTATTGTGTGAAGAGAGATCATCATGTGTTCCAATAAAAGGGAGCACTGTACATAACACTATTGTATGTCCAAACGTGGAACCAAGCAAATGGTCCAATGAGTATGGAATAAAGGTGTTACGATGTCAAGATGGCTCAAAGCACTTTAGGAAATCTGATCTTCTAACAGGTTGCAAAAAAGATCTGAAGATGAGGCTTCAAGATGTGGGAACTTCATTTAAGCTGTTCCATAACTTTGTACCATATATCCTTCACCTGTCGGCGATAAAGATGACCCTCAGGTCCCTACTGGCTGTTCAAACAACTCTGAAACAGGGGATAAGATAGCAGCATCACCGTCTTCTTTTTGGACATTCTTGTTGGGCCTGAAAAATAGTGTATCCTATACTACTGTGTCACGCTGCTATAGGTCTGAAAATAATGTTGTAGATGACAGCATTTCTACAGATGACAGGTTGTAATGTTTATCCACGTAAAAATCTTGTTTTTTGGCTGAAATGGTTGTATGGGCTTGAAATGTGTTGTACGGCACTTAATACGTGTTAATTTATGGTATGTTCTATGCTTAGAGCAGTTTACTTCAAATTCTTCTTATTAGCCACTGTTTAGCAATCACATTTAACATATAGTAAAATGGTGATAGAACATTAATAGATTGACAGAAAACAAGCCAAGACAAGAGACACCAGATTTGGCGGCTAGCCAGGGACAAACCCCAATTTGGGGAAGCCCTTTGATCGATTCTTCTATAATCTTCAATAGTTCAGCAGAGAGAGAAATAGTACAAATATATAAATCTGTAATTTTTATGACAGCAGCAGCAAACCCTAACCAGCAAAGTCAAAGCTGGTCAAACAAGATAGAATTGACCTCCAATCAGCTTGGTCAATCTCCCAGTCAACTTGGCCTCCAACAGCAAGAAGAGGCAGCCCATAAACAGTCCGAAAAACGCAGTCAAATGAAGTCAACTGAAGTCAATCTGCTGCCAGCAATTAGGGCAGTCAACACTGGTCAAACCAGAGGTCAGAATGCCTTGGTTTGCGTGCCAAAATCTGCGGCCTGCCTAGGAGAGACAGCCACACCAAAATCACACTCAAGAAAAGCCCATGCTGGTCAACGCTGGTCAAAGATACTTCTACAGCCCTGGTCAATGCAGTTAAACAGTTCTGCGTCCTCTTACTTTGTCCCCCTGTTTCCCACGTGTGTGCTGCTCCTTGTGTGTAAACCCAATCAACAAAGGAGAGAAGAATGTGAGACATGAGATGAGTGAATATGCCTCAACCTATCTTGTATTTATTTGAAAGGTTGAGCATGTATGCCACACATTTAGCTGCTGGCTGACTTTGACCATTTGTCAAGTAAATACAAATAAATTCATATCTCCATAAATACTTGTCGGAATCGGATGATCGTCAGATCAATCCTACACCTCTCAATGAGAGGAATCCAAGAAAAATATCAGCTGCCATAAATAAGATGACCCACATGGAGTTTGGCCCTAGTTGCCAATTTTAACACTCCCTCTCAACTAGGGAGAACTCCATCTGCTAATCCATCTGACCACTGGTACTATCTTTGCCATCAAATGCACTACCCTGCACTACTCGGCTCTGCTTTGCTCTCCTGAACTATCAAGAAGAAGAAATGATCGAGGATGTATCATACCATCCTCCATTGGGCCGAAGTTAGTCCCAGAGAGTGTGTCATACCACTCTTACTGATCCCAGATTAGTGCTAGAAGAGAGTGTCTCAAACCACTCATACTGATCCCAAATCAATGGAGGTCATCCTAGCATAGAGAGTACGGTAGATACAATGATGCGTCCATCGATAGTACTACTATGGTTCCTAACCCCATTTCCTTGCTCATTGGCCAGATGAGAGGTACTTCCCATGAGTCCCAGACTGCATGGGTAGGATGCCTCCACAGGAGAACCACTCATCTTGTCCCTAAGTTGCCATAGGGTATCACAGGGGAAGGCTGAACCTTTCACTCTGTACATAGCGCACCACTAGGGGAGGGTGAGTTGCCCTATGGTCGCTTGTCGCTCCAAGAAGTACCCCAAGCCCCACGGAGCTCCCAGAGCTCAATGCATGCCTCATGCAGGACCCTCATAAGAGGGTCTCTCAACGACTCCAAGTCGTTCTCGGAAAGTCAAGAATTTGACCTTTCTTAGGGCTTCGTCAGAATGTTGGCGACCTGCTCAACTGTATTGATATGTTGGAGCCTTATTGCTCACCGTTGTACCATATCCCGGATAAAGTGGTACCTGATATCGATATGTTTGGAGCGATCATGAAATACGAGATTCTTTGATAAGCAAATCCCACTATGGTTGTCACACAGGGTCACGATAGTATCCAATGTAAATCCAAACAGCTCACTGAAGAGCTTCTGCAACCAGACAACCTCACAAGAGGCCATACTTGCAACAATGTATTCTGCCTCAGCCTATCTTGTATTTATACGAAACGTTGAGCATGTATGCCACACATTTAGCTACTGTCTGACTTTGACCATTTGTCAAGTAAATACAAATAAATTCATATCTCCATAAATACTTGTCAGAATCGGATGATCGTCAGAACAATCCTATACCTCTCGATGAGAGGAATCCAAGAAAAATATCAGCTGCCATAAATAAGATGACCCACATGGAGTTTGGCCCTCGTTGCCAATTTTAACACTCCCTCTCAACTAGGGAGAACTTCATCTGCTAACCCATCTGACCACTGGTACTATCTCTGCCATCAAATGCACTGCCCTGCACTACTCGGCTCTGCTTTGCTCTGCTGAACTATCAAGAAGAAGAAATGATCGAGAATGTATCATACCATCCTCCACTGGCCCGAAGTTAGTCCCAGAGAGTGTGTCATACCACTCTTATTGATCCCAGATCAGTGCTAGAAGAGAGTGTCTCAAACCACTCATACTGATCCCAGATCAATGGAGGTCATCCTAGCATAGGGAGTACGGTAGATACAATGATGCGTCCATCGATAGTACTACTATGGTCCCTAACCCCATTTCCCTGCTCATTGGCCAGATGAGAGGTACTTCCCATGAGTCCCAGACTGCATGGGTAGGATGCCTCCATAGGAGAACCACTCATCCTGTCCCTAAGTCGCCACAGGGTATCACAGGGGAAGGCTGAACCTTTCACTCTGTACATAGCGCACCACTAGGGGAGGGTGAGTTGCCCTATGGTCGCTTGTCGCTCCAAGAAGTACCCCAAGCCCCTCGGAGCTCCCAGAGCTCAATGCATGCCTCATGCAGGACCCTCATAAGAGGGTCTCTCAACGACTTAAAGTCGTTATCGGAAACTCAAGAATTTGACCTTTCCTAGGGCTTCGTCAGAATTTCGACGACCTGCTCGACTGTACCGATATGTTGGAGCCTTATTGCTCACCGTTGTACCATATCCCGGATAAAGTGGTACCTGATATCGATGTGTTTGGAGCGATCATGAAATACGAGATTCTCTGATAAACGAATCCCACTCTGGTTGTCATACAGGGTCACGATAGTATCCAATGTAAATCCAAACAACTCATTGAAGAGCTTCTGCAACCAGACAACCTCACAAGAGGCCATACTTGCAACAATGTATTCTGCCTCAGCGGTGCTCAAAGCCACCAACTTCTGCTTCTTGCTCATCCAAGATATCGAGGCAGATCCCAAAGAGAAACAACACCTGAAAGTGCTTTTTCGGTCCACCACATTGCCTGCCCAATCAACATCAGTATATCCATGTAGCCTGACATCTCCAACAGTGTATCTCAACCCATGAGTGATTGTGCCACGAAGATATCTCAACAGATTCTTGGCACCAATCCAATGTGAGTGGTGAGGTTCAACCATATGTTGACTCAACGTGTTGACTGTAGAACATATATCTGGACGAGAGTTCACCAAGAACATCAATGCTTCGATGAGTTGACAATACTCAGTAGCATTTTGCAAAACAGGTACGACAACACTACTGCTTAACTTCTTGAAGTCAAGCTCCATCGGGGTAGTCACGGGCTTGCAGTCCACCATACCGAATCTCTCCAATATCTTCACCACATATTTTCCTTGAGATTTGGAAAATCTCCCCTGGCTTCTGCTAGACTTCCAGTCCTAGGAAATAGTGCATCAGCCCTAGGTCCTTCATCTCAAACTCATAACCCAACTCCCTCTTACATTTGTGAATGAGAGGGTCTGCACTTGTCAGAAATAGGTTGTCAATGTACAACACCAGTATGAAAGGCTTATCATCTTCAACCTTAAAGTAAAGGTTAGGGTCAACTTCACTCCTAGTGAATCCCAACTTCATTAAGTAGCTATCGATCCTCTCATACCAAGCTTGGGGTGCTTGCTTCAGCGCATAGAGGGCTTTCTTCAACCTACACACATGAGATTCTCGATCATGAATCTAATCCTTCGGGTTGTTACACATAGACTTCCTCTTTGATCGAACCATGCAAGAACACGGTTTTGACATCCATCTGATGTAGGTTCCATCCTTGCAAAGCTATGACCGAGCGGATGGTGGTGTATCAGGGAACAGGTGCAAATATCGTGTCATAGTCTATACCTTCCTTTTGAGCGAAGCCACGAGCGACAAAATTAGCCTTGTACTTTTTAGCGCTTCCATCAGCTCCATGCTTTATCTTGTAAAGCCATTTCGAAGTGACAACTGTTTTGTCCTAGGGTCTAGGGACCACATCCTAGACATTGTTCTTCATGATGGACTCATATTCCTCAGTCATAGCATCCTTCCATACTTGATGCGTCACAACTTTTGCGAATGATGAGGGCTCATTTTGAATAATCGTGCTCATAATGATAAAGTATTCATGATACTTGGTCGACTTCTTACTTTCTCGAAAAGTCCCTCTAGGTGCAATATGTCCTTCAGCATTGTCAAGTGTCCCCCTAAGCCATGAGGGCCTCTTCCTAGAAGAGGAAGGCTCTTGTGGAGGGGGATCAATAGGGTCCATAGGTTCTTCCACTTTGGGCATCGTTTCATCTTTCTTTTCCTCCGGTTTGCTGGTGTTAGCTTCTCTAGATTTCTGTAGTATAGGAAGATTGTCAACTTTGCTAAGAGCCATATCTTCATCAAAGGTGACATCATGGCTAATCTCGACTTCCCTATGACAAGCCACATAGATTCTATAGCCGTTAGTATTTTCTCTATAGCCCACAAAGATTCCCTTCTTTCCAGATGCACCCAATTTATTCCTTTTCTCTTTCGACACATGAAAATAAACAAAACTTCCAAAAATTCTAAAATGAGATACATTAGGTTTCTTACCAGTGAACATCGCTTAAGGAGTCTTGGAATCCAATGCTTGATGAGGGCATCGGTTTTGAACATATACGGCGGTATTCGTAGCTTTGGCCCATAGAAACTTTGGAAGCCTTTGATCATGGAGCATGGAACAAACAACTTCCAAAATTGTACGGTTCTTCCTTTCCGCCATGCCATTCTGCTGAGGAGTGTGTGGTGTTGTGGTCTCCCTCTTAATGCCAGCGTCTTTGCAAAAGTCATGGAACTCATTGGATTCATACTCAGTCCCATTATCAGTCCTTAAGATCTTGATCTTCTTCTTAGTTTGATTCTCGATCAAGGCTTTGAAGTGACGGAACCAGGAGAACACTTCATCCTTCTTTTTCAAGAAGTATATCCAAGTCTTGCGAGAATAATCATTTGTAAAAGTGAGGCAATATAAATATCCTCTGAAGGAGTTCACAGGCATCATACTAGATATGTCGGAGTGAACCAATTGCAATATACCGGAGGTCTTGCTATGGCTTGAGGGGAATGGTCCCCTTTTGAGTTTTCCTTCGGCACACCCCGGACATACACCTTCTTGCTCTACTTTAAACTCGGGCATCCCTGTCACCATTTGTCTCACATTGGGTAGAGCTTTATAATGAAGGTGAGCAAACCTCCGGTGCCATAGTTTGGACTGAAGAGATGTGTCACAAGACATGACACTCAACGGACTTCCTCCGACTTGATATAAAGAGTCAACTCGAAACCCAAGAGTGAAAGTATTTTTAAAATTATTTTTCCATACACGTACCTTGTGATCGATGAAGGCCACCTTGTAGCCTTTGTCTTACATTGTCGAAATGGACACCAGGTTCTTCTTGAGATCAGGGACATATAGGACTTCTTCCAAATGAATTGTGTTACCCTGATTCAATTGAAGAGAAACATTCCCTACGCCTTTCACGAGATATTTGGAGTTGTCTCCAAGAATAATTTCCAGGTTGGTCTCCTTCTCTATTAGATTAGAGAGACCTTGTAGCCTTTGTCTTACATTGCCGAAATGGACACCAGGTTCTTCTTGAGATCAGGTACATATAGGACTTCTTGCAAATGAATTGTGTTACCCTGATTCAATTGAAGAGAAACATTCCCTACGCCTTTCATGAGATATTTGGAGTTGTCTCCAAGAATAATTTCCAGGTTGGTCTCCTTCTCTATCAGATTAGAGAGAGCTTCTTTGTAATCAGTGAAGTGCCTTGAGGCACCACTATCAATAAGCCAATTGCCCAACGAGTCTGGAGGAGAAGTAGTGGAGAGGGCCGATATCAGATAATATTCATCTTGCTTATTGTTAACAACGGTAGATCCATAACTGGAGTTTCTTGCATTTTTGGAGGGTTGACCACTTCCTTGATTTCCGACATTCCTCTTTCCTTTGCCATTGAACCTGCCCTTCCTTTGGTTGTTGTTGGAATTGCCTCGGGAGTGATTTGATCATCATCATGAGATGTGTCCTTTCTATCAGGACCTTCCGTCGCATAGTGGCCAATTTTGTTGCAAATGAAACATCTTCCTTTCCTTCCACCTTATGGTTTGGCCTTTCCCTTAGATTTTGACCCATAATTATTTCTCCTTTTAGCATGAGTGGAGAATGCAGCGGGATTGCCTCTAAATGCAGGCATTTCTTGTTCTTCCATCCTTGTCTCTTCTTGAATGCCTCTTGCCATTAGTTCCTCAAATCCTGGAATTACATTATTGTTGAGAAGAGTGGTTTTAAATACATACCATTCGGATGGGAGCCCTCCAAGAGTTGTGATGGTCAGTGCCCTGTCAGGAATGACTTCCCCAATCAATAGGAGATCATTCTAGATCTCGGTGATCCTTAAGAAGTAGGCTTGCATATTCTCATCTTTGCGCTTCTTAATTTCCTTCAGCTTATTCTTAAGGAACAAAACTTGATTTGCATCACTAACTTTTAGATTTCCTTGGAGGTGTTCAGCTCGGAAACGTAGGCCACTAGGTGTTTGTTGATAGAGTCTCAGATGATCTTCTTTGCCTTGACTTCTCCCTTGGTCCACTTGTTCCTTGCAGCAACCGATGCATTTGATGGAGGCTCAATGATTCTGCCTCTCACATGGTCCAGCACTACCTACTCTTCCAATGTCAGATTGAGAGACATCTTCCATCTGTGATAGTCAGACTTCTCACCGACCTTATCTTCGGTGGGGAAGTGTGATGAGGAACCCATGGAGTCTATAGACTTTTCCAATAGTCTTTGCTCTTGCTCTTGCTCTTGCTAAGCAACCACATTGTGAAGGGCATATCTATGTTATCAAACTCACCCAAAACTTGCACTTGGTCTCATCCACACCCACATTGGGGGTTTTGAACCTGGGCCTATGTGTTAATACAAGCGTGAATACCTCACTGCTTGCCGCTAGATCACACCCCCATGGGTGCCATCCATTATAATTCTTGCTATTGATGAACCAAAGTTGGTAGTAAGTACTCTCCTAGGGTTTCATTAATTAGATTGTGGTTTCATTATGGAAATAATATTGGATGCCCTTGTTAGAATTTATTTTTTGTAACCTAGCATATGCAGTGACGCTGTGGTAAATTTCGAACCAAGTCTATTGTAAATGTTACAATTTGCTCCTCTTGAGTTTGAGACATAGTGGTCTCCTTTTACCATTAGGGTTGTGTGGCTACTTTCTTGTACTATTCTGTTGCTAATATGGAGTTTTTCATCCTTATATGAAAATGTTTTGTTCATTGGGTGATTTGATTGAAGACTTTTTTCAATTATCTAGTTTTTATAAAAGATTTCATTGGAGTTAGTGCTCAAGTGTACAAGACTTACCTCTTTTATCTATTCTAGGGATTTTTGTTTTGGTATGCATGAAAGAAAGGTAGAGTTAGTAGTGAATATTCTCTTAGGGTCCTGTTACAGCAAAATCTAGCACCTTAGTGCAAAGCCGCACTAGGTTACCCAAAGTATGACAATGGGAGTGTCACCATTGTCGCCTCAATGATTACTTGTAACCTATGCAGTCACCTTGTGGCTTTTATGAGGTCTAAAGCGTGGGCCCAACCACATAAATCACCTTAAGGAAGTGGGGTTATTAAAATTTCCTCTTCTTTTAACCACCTTAAACCTCTTTTTTGAGATCATAATCGTCTTTTGCTCTTCAAGAGCTTTCCAACGATATAAATTTGATCAAATTTTGAGCTTTAGACACAAAATTTACCCCTCTTAGCACCATGTTAGCACGATGTTAGCAATCCATACCATTGGCACATGGCAATCTTCTACCCAGTTGTCACCACCGCACAATGCCATGTCAATTAACATGTGGTTGAGATGTGGCAGTCCTCCGCCCACGTCATCATCTCATAGGCATTCTAGTATGGATAACAGGTTGAATTGGATGATAGATTTCTTTTGACTGTACACTTGTTTGCCTCCTTCACGTTGGTGGTTGTCACTTGTCCCTAGTCCAATGTGACCTCTCCTTGAGGCCTTTCTTTCACTGTCTTGGAGGAGAACAAATACAAGAATCTGATTGATGTCGCTTGTCCATGGTAATCCATATTGAACACCTTCTGTCTTTCCCATGTATCCACATCTCATCTTTAGGTTGATTGCTATCTATCACTAGTATTGGTTCCCTATTTTCCTCATCCTTGAGTAGGGGCCTTGAAACTTTGCCTTAAGAGGTCAATGTAGCAGAAAGAAAGGAAAGAGCATGACCCATATGTTAAAATGCAAAATATTGGCAGGGATAAATGAAAGTGTGGATAGAAGCCTAGCTTGAGCTCACCCCCCCTCATTAGCCCTCACCTAGTTCTTGGTTAACGCATGAGCTATCTAAATGAAAGGAACTTTGATTATCCCGACCTTGATGAGCAAGGAAACATTTCATCTTTAAGGGGTCAATGATGAACCTCTGAAAACTTGAAACCCATGCTATATATGTGAAAATTAATGACGAAAAAGGTGCACAAAAGGGGCGGTAAAAGTAGGTCAAGGAAAGGGGTAGCTCAGGTACCACTATTGCTTCCCCTTCACATCATAATGCTCAAGGATGTTGTGAATTTCATAGTTGGTACAAAACAGTGGCATCCTCCATGAAGTAAATTGCACGCCATGTCATTGATCATTAGCACTTGTTGATTGATGGGTCAACCTAAGAACTGTTCCGCCCTTTAGGGTTGGAATCACCTAATAGGGTCTGTGTGATGGCCCTCCCATTTCTAAGCAAGGTAACTTCTTTACAAGACATAAGCTAGAAAGGCATTTGTAGATCTTTCTCCTAGGTATAGTTGCCATCCCTTGAGGGATTGTCTGGTGCTTCTCCAACACTTCAAAGAGGACATCCAACCCCACATGATGACTCTGTTGGGCACTTTAACCTAGAATGTTGATCACTTGAGGGATGTCTCGGCATAATTGATGATACTCTTCTTTCCCTATCGGACCTTGAATGTTGTCCTCAAAAGCCAAGATGTTGCTTAGAGAGTTGATGAACCCTAGAGCTGATAGAATGCCCCCTGTTGAAGAATTTAGGGCAAAGTAGTGTAGAGTGATTCTTTGTTACTTGATAACAATTTGTGGAGCATTTTTACTTTACTTTGTTAGCTTATTCTTCTTCTTCTTCTTATTAGTGCATATGTGTGTACTTCATCAAATTGCTACCAAAACATAAAAACAAGAATACAAGATATTGGCTCTCTGCCAAGGCCAAAACCTCTCTTCTCTTGAGAGGAAAACCCTTTAGTGAATTTCTCTTATTGAAGCTTCTATTGATCAATGCCAGACCCTAGACCCCTGAAAAAGAGTATCCTCCAAGCACAACTCAAGTCCTTCCTTTTTTCTGCACCTTATTCCCCGACACTTCTTCCGACACTTTGTTTCCTGGCACTTCATCCTCCTTCTGACACTTCGTTCTCCTACTTCTTGATGATAAGTTCTCTGAAGCTAGTTCTAGAAGAGATGTTTCTCTTTGATCCTAAGTGAACCCTTTCACATAGGATAATGCCTTTCTTCTCTTAACCAATCGAGCTTCTTCTTCATGTAAGATGTCTGACCTGAGGTGGCAGTATTGCAGCCCTAAATTCTCGCACGTGTGGGAGTTTACTTATTGTTGTAGCCTCTTTCCTTCTTTGCTTGAGTGCCCTTCCTCTTTGCTTGATTAGGAGGCCTTATAGGCCTTGTTTACTAGCCCAAAAATAGAGAGCTATGTTACTGTAGTTTTTTGCTGTAATGACTGCAGGCAAACCCTTCCTTTCTTGCATGTGTGGCTGTGATAACCCTAGGAAATAGTCCCTTTCACCTCGATTTCTTTCTCTCTTCCTTCACTGCCCTAGAAGGCCTCTTCTTCGCCCTTTTCTTAGCCTCTTTTCTACGCTGACTTCAGAGTGAAGTGAGTGAGTTGTATTGGAGTGGACAACCTCTATAAATAGAGGATTGTTCCTCCTTTTAGGCCGACTTGATTGACTGCTTGTAGGCCGACTTGAAGAGTAGGCTTTAGATGGTTTCTATGGTGGTGTAGCATGCTTGAAGGGGCTTCTTGATGGTGCCTTTGCATAGGAGGAGACTTGACTTTTGTTGGAGGTTTTCCCTACATATTCATACATGGTGTAACATGCCTTCAACATTTCCTTTTGGCTATTTGACTCACCTATAACACTTAAACTAGTGCTAGACCTATTTCAATAAGCAAGAAACTCATTAACATATATTATAAAATAATATTTCTTTTTCTTGAATAAATACAAATATCAAAAGTACATTTATGAAGACGGAACCTAGTTACATTTTCTTCAACACTCCCTCTTAACTAGGGAGGTATTCATACAACATTACAAGGTGTTTGGCTATTATCAATCTTGAAGAATTCACATAAGAGAAACCAGATTAGCAATCCATTTGTTATAGCATCATATCCATCAGCATTGTCATAGTGTAAGGCCTTGACTAACAACTCCATCTCTCTATGAGATCATGAGCTACAATGCTGGGGAGACCAATGATTTATAAGCACCTTCATCATTGTTTCTCAAGGTACATACCCACCCGGGGGTTCTCCGAGTATGACCTTCTAGGACTATTCTTAGCTTGGGTTCCTAGACTTCAAAGAATATTGGTCCTCTTGCCTACTCTTGTCTTGGATGCCCTACACATCCTCAAAGAGTATTGGATGCAAGATGATTACCTAATCCCCCCATTCTTTCTTCCTAAGTGAAAACAAGAATGTTGTGTCTTTCTTGCGTCTATATTTCCATTCATGGCCTTCATCTTGACTTACGACTGTTAGTCTTGGTCTAGTGCATGACCCATGAAATGGAAAGCACAATTGTCACTCCTTTGTAATCAGGGGTGATCAGGCACTTGTCAGAGCTCCCTCTTAATAGGGACCCTTTCATTCATCAACAACTTCTTCTTCGTGGGTCCTTCAGCTGCTTGTTCGCCTTTCTTTCTTTGATGTCATGAAGTCTTTGTTTGAACTTCTTCTAGGTAGGGCACCAACCATCGATCACTTTCCTTCATGGTTTGTCATGTCATTGCTTCCTTCGTGGAAAGTGGCTTTCATGTCATACATTAGGTTTTCTTGTCAGCTGGCTACTCCTTTGTCATCTTGTCCATGCTTCAGAATACTCTTCTCATGGATGCTTCGTTGTACTTGCTTGTTTACAAGCTTCGACCTAGTAACCCATCATAACTTCATCTTGATATTGCTTCAACATTGCTTTTTCTTTTGTTGGATGGCTTCTTCATCACAACATCTTTGTAGAGTAGAATCAATTATCTTCATCTTTCATATCTCCAAGGCCTTCATAGGTGTCAAGGGTCCTTCCTTCCTTTGTTAGAGTTGTCCTGCCTTCTCTCGGGAGATATCTTCAAAGTATCTTGTCAGATAGTGGTTCTCGGTGATCATGGTGTTCTTCACTTGCTTGATCTCTTTCTTCGTTTGCTTCTTCGTAGATAGATGGGTCAACCATCTTATGCTTTTTGTGAGAGTATTTCTTCATTGCTTGCTTCCTGGACTAGTCAACATTTCTTCTTGCTTTGTAGTCAACAATTTTATACTCCTTATGTGAGCATATTCTTTTGTTGACCTTCATTGCATTGTAGTACATGCCTTTGAGCAGGTTCTTGGTGACAGAGATTCTTTCATACTTGATCATGTTATAGTAATAGAACTATTCCCATGGCTCAATAATTAATGATAACATGACTTAAACTTTGATGCATACATACCTCATCTTGTTTTTCCTTTGATCATCTTTTGGTGTGGCCTTTCTTGCTTCATCTTTGCTTGCCTGCATATCATCATTTTTCTTGAATCCCATGAAGGGGATTCCCAATGAGACATTTGCTTCGGTTCATGAATCTTCTTTTGAAGATTCCGTTATAGGATCTTAAAGACCCTTGCCTTGCAAATGTTCCTTTTCTTTTGATGATGGAGGTCTTCTAAGATTCTTAATCATGATCAATTTTTCTTTCATCATGGATGAGGTCCTAGACTAGGTAGGCTTCTTCTACATGAATATTTTGAGCTATATTTGCCATGCTCCTATATTCTAGAAAATATTTCTACCCATGCATTTTGTTCTTATTATAAGTGCTACATCTTCATGAGTATCTAGAACTCTATGTACATCATGCTTCTAGATTCTAGAGGATGTTTCTAGCCTTGTAATATTCTATTCCTACGTGCTCCTATTCTACTCAAAACTTTGAAAGAAGTCTAGAAGTAAAGAGTTTGACCTAGTCATAGTAGAGATCCGGAGGATCTTCCTTCTTCTGCTTCTTTCCTTCTTCTTTCATCTCTTGAGTTATGTGAGCTTCTACGCTTGTTGTTGTCCTTCTTAAGCTTAGGACCATTCCTTTTGTAGTGTCCATATTCTTGGCATCCAAAACATTGGATTTTGGACATGTCTTTGTTGCTTGTTCTTCGTGGACCAAACTTGCCAAATTTACCCTTCCTTTTGGCCATGGTAGCAAATGCTTGCTCCTTTGATCCCACATCTTCTTTTACCTCAAGTCTGGATTCCTCTGTCCTGCATAGAGACCACATTTCATTGAGAGTGGTTGCTTCCTTCTTGGCATATATGCTTGATGTGAAGTTTCCCCATTCCTCAAGTAGAGCATTGAGTACTACAATTGTCATCTCTCTGTCAGACATGACTTCCCCAAGCTCTTGAAGCTGATCTCTCATTTCAGAGATTTTCATGAAGTAGGGAGCTATTCTATCAGAATGAGAGAGTCTTTGATTGATTCTTTCAGAATCCTTTGAGCTCTTGTCTCATCCTTATTGTACTTGGTTAAGACTTGAGTTTGTTCCTTAATAGGGATAGTGATATTCCCTCTGACATGTTCTAGGAGTTCATTCTCCTTGAGAAGTAGAATAGTCCTCTTCTTCCATGTAGGAAAATTATTGGTACCTACCAATTTATTGCTTTCCTTGCAAAAAGACATTGATGTATATACAGAAGGGGACATGTACTTGATAGATTTTTGAGATGTAGTGGATTTGCTTCTCTTTGAAGACTTGATGGCTTGACTTCCTTGGATTTTGTTGTTCTTCAAGTTGCCTTCTCCAAGTGGACTTGCTTGATGATGAGATTTGCTTGAAGACTTGTAGCTTGATGTAGGTCCTGCTTCAATCTGCTCTTCTTTGTAGGTGCCTTTATGTAAGGCTCTTCATCTAGCTTTATAGACCTCCTTGATGAATGATGGATAATATACCCTACTTGTTCTTGAAGTGATTGAGACTTCTAGGCTTGATGCTTCAACCTTGTAGATGTCTTTCCTTGATGAGTGTTCTTGAGTTTCCCTTTCCTTGATGTGTCACCTTAGCTCTAATACCATGTTGAAGAATCTAGGGCAAAGTAGTGTAGAGTGATTCTTCGTTACTTGATAACAATTTGTGGAGTATTTTTACTTTTCTTTGTTAGCTTATTCTTCTTCTTCTTCTTTTTATTAGTGCATATGTGTGTACTTCATCAAACTGCTTCCAAAACATAAAAACAAGAACACAAGATGTTGGCTCTCTACCAAGGCTAGAACCTCACTTCTCTTGAGAGGAAAACTCTTTAGTGAATTTCTAGCTTCTATTGATCAATGCCAAACCCTAGATCCCTGACAAAGAGTATCCTCCAAGCATAAGTCAAGTCCTTCCTTCTTTTTGCACCTTATTCCCTGACACTTCTTCCGGCACTTCGTCCTCCTTCTTCCGACACTTCATTCTCCTACTTCTTGATGATAAGTTCTCTTAAGCTAGCTCTAGAAGAGATGTTTCTCTTTGATCCTAAGTGAACCCTTTCACATAGGATAATGCTTTTCTTCTCTTAACCAATTGAGCTTCTTCTTCATGTATGATGTTAGACCTAACATGACAGTACCGCAACCCTAAATTCTCGCACGTGTGGGAGTTTACTTGTTGTTGTAACCTCTTTCCTTCTTCGCTTGATTAGGAGGCCTTATAGGCCTTGTTTACTAGCCCAAAAACAGAGAGATATGTTACTATAGTTTTCTGTTGTAATGACTGCAGGCAAACCCTTCCTTTCTCGCACGTGTGGCTGTGAGAACCCTAGAAAATAGTCCCTTTCACCTCGACTTCTTTCTCTCTTATGTCGCTACCCTAGAAAGTCTCTTCTTCATCCTTTTCTTAGCCTCTTTTTTGCACTGATTTCATAGTGAAGTGTGTGCGTTGTATTGGAGTGGACAACCTCTATAAATAGAGCACTGTCCCTCCTTTTAGGCCGACTTGATTGACTGCTTGTAGGCCGACTTGAAGAGTAGACTTCAGATGGTTTCTATGGTGGTGTAGCATGCTTGAAGGGGCTTCTTGATGGTGCCCTTGCATAGGAGGAGACTTGACTTTGCTTGGAGGTTTTCCCTACATATTCATACATGGTGTAACATGCCTTCAACATTTCCTTTTGACTATTTGACTCACCTATAACACTTAAACTAGTGCTAGACCTATTTCAACAAGCAAGAAACTCATGGACATATATTATAAAATAATATTTCTTTTTCTTGAATAAATACAAATATCAAAAGTACATTTATGAAGACCAGACCTAGTTACATTTCCTTCAACACCCCCACGTTGGCATTGCACCTACTTGATGGACATTGCCATGTTTCTGAGGAGATTTGATGATGATGACCACTTCAAATTGTCTGGAGGGGATGGTGTACTACTTTGCATGATGATGTCATGCCCTAGATCCATGACGTCCCCTTTATGGTGCCTATGTGTATGATGTGGGCTTGTCTAAGAATGACTTGTTGATGAGGGAGCATTGTTTGGTGATTGGACACCATCTGATGGGGAGATGTGACCTTTGAGATGAGATGCTCCCATTGGCTCTATCCATTGTACCATTGACAGAGAGACACATCTTTTGGAGGATGACATCACCCTTGGTGGATTTCAGTTGAGGCTAATTTTTATGTTTTTATCATTGAGTTAGCTATCTTTGAGGGTCGGTTTGTGACCTATCCAACTTGCAATCGCAATTGATTATTTTTAGGGCTTTTAGACTAATTTTAGAGAAAATGGACTTGGTTTCCCTCATATGAGTAGAGGGTGTGGTTGATTTCTCTTTGGTAGTATTGAAAAAATCGACATAGACAAAACATCGATAAGGATCCAGAAAAATCGGCAAACTATGGCACATATTAAAAAGTACATAATATATTAATTTTTGAATTTTCAAAATAGAAAAAATCCACAAAAATAAAGAAAAATTGGAAAAAATCACCAAAGGAAAAAATCATGATTTTTTTGGGCCAAAAAATCGGCTGGCTAAAAAAATCATGATTTTTCGAGACATCACCGAAAAATCAGCCTACATGTGTGTGACAATGATCCAAAGAGTATTGTTGATAAAATTGGCGATTTTATCAACAATACTCTTTGGATCATTGTCACACACATGTAGATCAATGTGCACTAGTGATCCAGGTGGATATTGGTGGCCACCTGCATATTCCACCTGGACCTTCAACTGGTTTCATTAGTTTCCTTGATTATAGCACAATTTACTATTTTTAGTAGTTTTTTGGGTCCTGAACTTCTAGAGGTGTTTGGACTCCCTAAACGACGTTTTTTTGAGGTCTGCAATAGGCCTGTAACTGTAGGCAAGGGCCCACCGCAAATATTGTAGTACTCAGAGAGACTTTTCTAACAAGGTATTGTATGCGCCAAACAGAGATCTTATGACCAAGTTACGACCCCGGGAAGTTGGCTGTCCAACTAACACCAACGAGGCCCGCAACCTCTTGGTTTTCCATCTCCTAGGGTTAGGGTTTTGGTTGTTTAGGGTTTCCCTTTGTTGTTCAATAATAAAAAGGCCCTTGAGCCTCATTGTAACACAATTTAGAGGCATGTAGCCGCCACATCACTTCTCAAAGATAAGCTACCATCGCCTGAGCTAGTTTATTTCCATTATGTATGTAAGCATCTTTCAGTTCTTTGATATTAATGAAATGAAGATTTATTTTTGCTGCATCTCTGTGTTTATGTTTATATTTGTATTTTGCTTCATTCTTGCATAAGTCCGGATTAGTGGTATCAGAGCGGTTTTCTCTTTCTCTGTCTTTCTGTGCATGTCCCCAACAAGGTTGGGGTATAAGGAGTTAGGGCTTGAACTGGTTGAACCCTTGTAATATTGGCCTCGCTGACCTCAATGGCCTCGCATGGCGAAAGAAAAGAAAAACGAGGGAGCAAGAGATCCTTTCAAAATATTGCTCGAAGAAGCCCTCGAGCGACAAAGGAATGCAATGATGGACACCATTGCCTAGAACCTTCGGCAGATGCCCACTGGTGACATATCTTCATGCGACAATCGCTTGGAGGCGCCACTCCCTTTAAGGTACAAGTCAGCTTTGACATTCCCATATTTGAAGGCCAGATAGATGTAGATGTCGTAGATAAATGGTTAAATATGTTGGAAGGATATTTTTCGGTTCATGATTTTTCCAATATGGAAAAGATTACGTTTTCACTCCTCAAAGCTACCCTCCACGTCAAGGATTGGTGGGAAACCTACTTTGAGCAAAGGGACGAGAGGGAATCCTCACTATTTTCAGCTGCACCCACTTGGAATTCTTTTGGAGACACCATCAAGTAACAATATTACCTTGTCAGGAGCTATGACGACAAGTACATACAATGGACTACGCTGCGGCAAGAAAGGGATCAAGGTGTGCATGAGATGACAAATCTTTTCCATACCTTGCGCACAAAGTTGGGTATCAAAGATTCTGAGAAACATCTGGTGCTTAAGTACCGCGGTTGTTTGCACAAATACATTCAGGAGGAAATGGAGTTCCTAGACATCTCCTCGCTTGGTTTTAACATATTGATATGTTGCCAATATTGAGCAGAAATTCAAGCAGAAGAAGAAAGAATTTGGATATGCGAACCCAAAGCAGAATAAAGGAGTCCCCAAGCCACAGAGCAAAGGGCAAAGCTAGTGCGTGACTCCCTAGGACAACTCCTCAAAGCGGCAAGCCAAGAGTAACGGGAAGGTGAAGAAGGACACCGTTAAGTGGTGTGAGTTCCATAAAACTCCCACTCACAACACAAACGAATGTTGTGTAAAGTAGGCACTAGTGGCCGAACTAAAAGACTCATAAACGGATGCATGTTCTGATTCTGAGTCGAAACTCGACAAAGGAAAGTAGATCATTGACACAGAACCCACTACGACAGTAGCCACCACAAAGCTCCAAAAGGCAGAACCTGAGGATCCAGAGGAGGGGGAGCGCCTCTTCCACTTGCAGATGTAGGTGAAAGGGTTGCCGGTGTAGTTCATCATTGACAGTGGGAGCCAGAAGAACTTGATCTCAGCTGAGGTCATTAAGAGATTGAAGCTGCCAACAATGCCGCACCCACAGTTGTACACCATTGGGTGTCTCCACAGGGTGAGAGCTCCGTGTCAGCCAACAACGCTACCTTATAGCATCAAGCCCTTTACAGATGAGGTATTGTGCGATGTTGCCCCTCTCAAAGTCTGTGATGTTTTATTAGGTTAGCCATACCTATGGAAGCATCATGTTGTATATGAATCCAGACCTCGTTCTATTTTATCACTTTGGGTCAGAAATTGTACAAGATACTCGAGGTAGCACTGCCTACTGCCTTTTCTTTGATCTCTACTAAACAATGCAATAAAGATAATTTCCCAGACCGAGAAATTTGTCTTCCTTATGATTCGCCCTCAGAGCAAGAGGAAGATTGTGGCCACATCCACAACCTCCAAACAAGGCTCCTCCGCACGACAACAACAGATGGACAAGCTCATGGAGGGGTACAGGGACATCTTCACCTCACCCACAAGGGTACCCCTACACTGTCAGGTCAAGCACTCCATCGATTTGACCCAGGGCGCGTTGCTACCTAATGGACCAATATACCTACACTTTATTCTAGAGAACGATGAGATCAAGAGGTAGATCTAGGAGCTGTTGCAGAAAGGGCACATCAGGCCAAGTTCATCATCCCGTAGGAGCTCGATTGTGTTGGTACAGAAGAAGGGCAAAACCTGGAGGCTCTGTATTGACTATCACGCGTTGAATAAGATCACTGTTCAGAATAGTATCCAATCCCATAGATTGATGACCTCCTAGACTAGCTCAAGGGAGCCAAATATTTTAGCAAGATTGACTTGAAGTTTGGTTATCACCAGGTACCAATTGAACCCTCCGATGTGTGGAAGACTACCTTCAAATCCAAGGAGTGCCTTTTCAAATCGCAGGTCATGCCTTTCGGGTTGATGAATGCCCCACAACCTTCATGAGGCTGATGGACAACATCTTGCGGCCCTTCACCAACTCGTTTGTGGTAGTGTATTTGGACGACATCCTGATCTTCAGCCAAAGTTGGGAGGAGCACCTACACCATTTCGATAGGTCGTCCAAGCCCTGCGACAACACAAATTGTGTGCCAATTTGGAGAAATGCATTTTTATTACGATTCATGTTCAATATCTGTGGTACATTATTGATGAGCGGGGTGTGCATGTGGACCTAGCGAAGATACAAATTATTCGGGATTGGCCAGCCCCAACCACTTTGACAGAGCTTTGCAACTTTCTGAGTCTTGCCAATTTCTATTGCAGGTTCATCTTGGAATTCCTTCATATCACTTGGCCTTTGAGTTAAGTCACCAAGGGTGGAGCGAAAGCAAAGTTCTCTTGGTCTGAATCCCAATAGAAGGCATTTGCTGAGTTGAAGCATCACCTCTGCTTTGCACCAGTGCTCACATTACTAGACCTGCAACAACCATTTGAAATGAGACAGATGCCTCTGACTATTCTATTGATGTAGTTTTTCCCCAACAGGGGCATTCGGTGGCATATCACAGTGAGACACTTTTAGATACAGTCCGAAAGTATCCCACCTATGACAAAGAGATGTATTCCATTGTGCAAGCCTGTCGACAATGGAAGCATTACATTATGGGGAAGGAAACAATCTTCCACACAGACCATTGACCCCTGCAGTTCATACAGACACAAGCAAAGTTGCAGAGCGATCGCTATCAAAAATCATCCACATATCTACAACAGTTCCATTTGAACATTAAGTACAAGAAGGGAAGCACCAATAATGTTGTGGACTACCTCAATCGACAGTTGGTTATGGCCCTGACCATTGTGCTTGATTCTAGTGGACACGAGACTTCAGGATGGACACATCTTTACAAAAGTGATCCAGAATTCGGCACCACATACCAGATGCTCTTGGAAGGCAAGCAATGCCAGACTTTCACCTCCAGGATACATTGTCATGCCACCTGGGACACCTCTATCTTCCTTCAAGCAAGCATGCCAAAATGATTTGGGAGGCACACTACAGTTGGGTCACTGGACATTTTGGGGTACAAAAAACAGTGGCAGTGAAGCGAACAAAGTTCCTTCTACAAATTAATTACTCCAAAAGACTTGGAATATCAAGATATCCATTAAGGATATAAATATTATATTAAATATATGAATAAGAATGATTGAATGATTTACAAATGAGAACGAGAGGCTTGCTTATATACCAAGCAAGTGCCTCTTCATGAAGAGTCATGTCCTATTAGACATGCCTCTTCAACCTAATTACTAGCTTAACTAACTATATTTATGATTTTTATCTTTTTACATTATATTTATATTATTTATATATTTTATTCGTTACATTGCCTCCTTCCTCAAAAAGCTTTGTCCTCAAAGCTTGTTGATGAAAAAGGCTTGATCTCGTTTTTGACTTCGAACGTCTTTCTCTATCAGGATAGTCATCCTTGCCGATACAAGTTGATATGATCTTCTTAGTGACAAACAAAATTGTCACACTGAGAAGGGATTAGACCATCCCAGATTAATCTTCTGTATAGCATTCTGGTCACTAAAATTTTGTGACGACTTGTCAGCGTAAGACATAATTGATGTTACGTCATTATTCTCTGAAACATTAATTTGTTGTCTACAGTTTGAATGGTCCTGATACATAGCGTGGTTGATTTTTCTATTATCATGATTCGAATGCCGATATAAAGTTTTTAGATTTTCTTCTGGTGAAGATGTTGTTGAATTGGTTATGGAACATTCACTTGGGATGTCCATTTCTGAACTGCAACATCTAAGTGTGTTGTTTCTTCAATTGACTTGTCTTCTTGAGTTGTCATATTCACTAGATCGGTATTCGTTCCCTTATTTTCAACTCGAATGGTTGCGATTGGAGATTCCGATACTTCTACTTGAGTGAATTGCTCCAACTTATCTTTTAATGCTTTCTTATCATCCTTAAGCTTGTTAATTTGAGTGAGTAGACTTTGATTATGGTTTTTCAGTTGTAAAATTTCTTCGGTTTCTGATTTATCAACCTTATTTTCAGTGTTTTGAATTTTAAGATTTACATCTTTTAGATCTTTGATTTGTTCTAATAAATTTTTATTAAGGTTCTTTAAATGTAAATTTTCCTCTTCTTGTTCTGATAAATGCTGCTTGAGTTCTTTTTTTGAGGCTTTAGTGTTCTTCACTTGTGCCAATAATTTTTCGACGTGGTCCTTGAGACGAGAAATTTCTTCATCCTTTTCCATTATTTATTTGTTCGCATTCTAACACTTCCTTGCTTTGTTGAATTTCGGCTATTTTGTCATTCTCTTGATCTTTTAGCTGCACTTTCTCAGTACACTGGATAACATCATTTTGTGGAAGTGATGATGGATGTAGAGAATCGAAGAAGGAATCCATTCTCTTTCTCTTCTCAAGTCGCTCAAATATTGTAATTAATTGTTCTATATCTCTTGTGATTGATTGTCTTTGTTCCTTACTCATGGAATCCATATTTTTTCTTTTTCTTCACTTCTTTTATCTTCCTTTTTTTTCTATTTTTTTAAATTTTTGTATGATATATTCTCTCTCCTTTTTTTTTACTCTTTTTTTTTTTTATATAATCTCCCTTTTTTTTTGTATATATGCTTTTAATCTATAAAATATATTTCCACTTCTCTCTTATAAAAAATCTAATATCTCTCTCTTCTCTCTCTATATATATATCTATATATTTTCAAATATTCTCTTTCTTCTTCTTCTTTTTTTGTTTGCTACTTTTAATAATTTTTTATATCATAATATTTTTTTTAATATATATAAACAATTTTGTTTAAATTTATAAAAATTTAAAAAAAAATTTATAAAAAATTTGATTATACTTTTAATTTTTATCTATTATATATAATAAAATTATAATTATATAAATTATATATATACTTTTTTGAAGACTCGCTTTTTTTTCCTTTTATTGTAACTATAGTAAGTGCTTATTATAGTATGCTTTTTTATAATTATAATAATATTTTTTTTTCTCAGAAAATTTGGATGAGACGTGACGCTTGGTACGGTCACAATCTTTAGATTTGAACGATTAAAATTATTTAGATCACACCTTTTTTCTCCAATGTTATCAAAATATCTTTTACTTTTAAAATACCATGGTCAATTACCATGGGTTGTTTCTAAAACCTCGGTTAATGTTCTCCACGTAAAATGTAAAACTTACCACTGGTTTCTAAAACCACAGGTAATTACCATTGGTTTCTAAAACAATGAGCTGCTCCACGTAAAAAGTTGTAAATATACTTGAAAAGATTCCCGCTTATCTTTATTATGCACTTTTTATCAATAATGTAAAACCTTTTTATATATATATTTTTTCACTTTTTTTTGTTTGTTCAGAATATATTATTTATTTTCCTCTCTTTTTTTTATATATACCCTTCTTCTTTATTCTTTATTATTATTTTTTTTAATTAGTAGCAAATGGCCAAGACCTAAAAAATGGAGAATCTCCCAATATATAGCGAAACGCTTCAATTATGACAGCAACAAGGTTGATGATAGGTTCTTAGCCAAAGCCCTAGTGATCAACCAAACGTGGCTCTGATACCAAATGAAGCGAAAAATTTTGATACGCAGAATATATATGAATAAAATATCTTATTAAAAATGATGAATAGCTAGATGATGATTGTTTACAATGGGTTGCCTAGCTTATATACCGACATGGGCACCCTTTGGGAAAGGGCATGATCTTATGATCACGCCCTTTCGTCTAATTAAAATTAAAATTAAATAATAACCTAAAATTAACTAATTTTTTACATAACAGTAAGAAGCATTCTCAAATATAACTGATTCACCCGGTCAAAAGCTTTAGATAAATCCACTTTCATTATCATACCTTTGCCTTTCTTGCTGTGTAGAGTGTGTAATACCTCCTGTGCCATACCAATCGCTTCATGTATTTGTCTATCCTTCAGGAACGCAAATTGTTCAGGCAAGATGTGCTTACATAAGATGGGCTTTAATCTGTTTGCAATAATTTTCGCTATAATTTTATATAAACAGTTACAGAGTGAAATGGGGTGGAATTCTTCAAAGGTGGATATATTGTCAACCTTCAGGATCAGAGCAATGACTGTGGATGAAATGGCTGCTTCCAACCATCCCGAAACCCTTGACTCCTCCACAACTCTGAGGAGATCCGGTCCAATCAACTCAAAAAATGCCAAGTAAAATTCGATGGACCATCCATCAGGTCAAGGGCTCTTGTCCTTGTTGAACCACTTTAATGTGTCCTCCAGCTCCCCCAAAGCGACCTCTTGTATCAATTCCTCCTCCTCATCTTCTTCCACATATCTTGGGAAGAGCTGAGAAACTCTGATAATTTCTGCTAAGTTAATCTCCTTAGGGTCACTGTAGGCCTGTTTAAAGTGTGAGTTTGCTAGAGTGGCTAGCTGAGGGAAAGTATGTGCTGTCGTTCCCTGTTCATCTTGCATTTGCCAAATAGTGTTGACAATTTGCCTCCCATTTGCAAATTTATGAAAGAATTTAGTATTTACATCCCCTTCCTGAATCCAGATGGCCCTGCTCCTCAATCTCCATTTGTCTTCCTTTTCTTTGAGGTTATTACCACGGGCTGAGTAGAGGGATGTGATATAATTCTTGTGCTCCTCAGATCTGTATAGACCTCCCTGCTCCTTTTCAAATACCTCCAGTTCATTCTCAATCAGTCTCAATGATTGATAATCCTGAAGTCTTTTTTGATGGGCCCAATTTTTAGACATCTTCTTCAGCTTCGTTAAGTTTATAATAAATCCAGCCGTAACTATGCCTCCAACCCCTAGTGAGTTTGTTTTCCAAAATTCAATGACCATGCTGATATATGATGCATCCTTAAGCCAAGTAGAACTGAATTTGAAAGGACCCTTCAGTCTGTCCCTTCCTTGTCCTATTTCCATATAAATTAGCAAGTGATCAGAGAGCCCTCCAGTCCCAACCCATTGTCTAATATTGAGGCCCATATCCATGATCTATTCCTTGACCAGAAATCGATCCAACCTCCTAGCAAGGCCATTATCACCCACCCTATTATTCCTCCAAGTGGCCTGTAATTTTGCAATGGGGATGTCTATTAGGTGGTGAAGTTCCGATATGTACAAGAAGTAGTCTGAGAGAGAGTCCCTTTGTGCTCACTGACCCCAAGATTAGGCGTAGCCTATTGAAAAATTTAGATCCCCTCCAAAAATCAGGTTTCCAGTTGAAAATTGTTCCGAATCAAGAAGGTGATCCCAAAAAGTAGGGTGATTCAGGCAAGGTCCTAAATATTAACAACTTTAAAGGGGGTCCCCAGCTCAACAGAGTGTACATCAACCCCAATAAAACCCTGCCCTCCCTAGCAGCTGATTTCTTTAATAGATCGAGTATTTATGCCCAAAGCAAGTCCTCCAGATTAGCCATGTGCATCCAATCCTGAAAATCTCCAACCTGGTAGATAAAGTTCCAAGGTACGAGCTATATCACTGGATTGCCCCAAGATCTCTTGAAGGAATATGATATCCAAAGAGTCGGCAAAGAGTAGCCGACAGAGTGCTAGTTTTTTGTCAGGCCTAGCAAGCCGTCTACAATTGTAGGATAGAATCTTCATGGAGGGGGTTCGGATAGGGTTATTCTTGCTCTAAGAACTCCAGTGATAGTAGATTTCTTGCCCAAAGCAATGTCAACTTCATCTTGAGCTTGCACAATTTTGAGTTTAGACGGACGGCCTCGGGAGGTTTTGGAAGGGAGGGGGGGTGGAGAAGATCCAGTCCAACTTGGTCCTTGGTCGAAAGCCTCGTTCGAGACTGGGTATTGTATTGAGGGACCAAGGTCTCCGACAATGTAGCCGAGGACTGCAGAGGGGGGGTACAAAGCAGTACGGGGGGAGTGGTGGCATAGGAGGTGAGGGGAGGGGTAATGGCACAAATACTAGTAACAGGGGACTCCAGAGGGATATTAGTACCCAGACTCAATAACTATTCAGATATTGAAGTGTGAATATTAGAAAAGCATTGTGTGGTGGGTAAGTGATAGGAATGCATACCCAAAGTATAGGAATCTCCCGAGGTCATCGCTGCAGTGCCTGGAACAGGTGGAGGGGGATGGTGAGGCAGTAGACCACACTTCCTTGGAGTGTTCTAGGCCTGCTCCACTGAACGCTGACCAGGGCTCGATAATGTGCCTGTACCACCAGAGTGTTGAGTAGAAATCCTATGAAATTCCTCAGAGGCATGAGGCAATTCATCTCTAGCAGGGTCTCCATGAGACAGAGCATCCTGATTCGGTGGAACCTGCAGAAAATTCCTCACCGTTTTCCTGCTATTCCATTTGTTCAGTGGGATTTCTTTGAAAAGGTCACATCCCTCCATTGTATATTGATATATTCTGGGAGCCCTCCCGAGAGGTCCATGTGTACTAAGATTCTGGCATAAGCCATTCTTCCTGTAGTGATATAAGATTAATCATGTGTAAGGTACGTACCCATGGCATCCCCAATTTGTCTGAATATCTGTTCAGTCCAGAAGTGTATAGGAAGACCCGGGAGACGTACCCAAACCGGTCCAGTCACCGACTTTTCAGTCTCTAGAGAAAACAATGGAGTCCATCTTCGAAGGAGGACTAGTGCTTGATCAATGTGCCAAATTGTAGTGAGGACCCAATTGGTTTGGGAAATGCTTTTGAAGCGTAGTGCAAACCAACCCCTTACAAAGGTTTGAACACGAGGGGGTTCCGACAGATGGTGTCCCCAGACCTCCATGGTCCAACTCCGTAGCCACTCAACGCTGTATGTCTGCCCCTAACCCGTCCAACGAGAACCTTTTTTGTCGAGTCCATTGCCTCACTGAAAGGCGTGTCCTCAGCCAATTTTAAGAAGATTTCGTTGCTGCTCAAAGGGAGGCGCTTCTTCCTTTTTGATGTCCCTACTTGTTTATTGTTCAATGCCGTCGCCGCCCTATCCTCTGGGTCATCCACTAGTGCAGCCTTGTCTTTTCCTACCAATGGTCCTTTAGCCTTTAGATTGTCGAAGTACCCTGTGATGATTCCTATGTTTGTGAAGTTTCCCTGTGGAGGGTTTCCCAGGTCCTGTGGGGCTATAAGAACCGGTGCCCTACTGTCCAATGCGAGAGGAAACCCTACCAAGGGTTTATTCGACTCAATCCCCACAGGAAACAAACCTAAGCCTGACCCAAGGGCCTATGCGTCTGGCGCACTCCCACACAAAGCCTGCGATATGGGTTCCTTGAGCAGTTGAGGGCCCACGTATTCTCGTATGGTCGTGGATTTTGGAGCTATCGATATAGAGGGTATGCACGACCGAGTGAGTGAGGGTAGGGCATCAACATCTGTAGCCAGTTCTTGCTCAAAAGTTAAATAATTGTCCGTTGTTGACCTGGTCTGTGGCCATATCGGTAGCTGTTCCGTAGAACCCATGGAGAAAATGTCTTTTGCCTCCCTAACTTTTGAGAAATTGAGCTGACAGATACTTGAGGGAATGTCAGTGGGGGACCAAAAACCATCTAGGGGTAATCCAAGATTAAACTAATCTGATAAAAAACCGCAAGCAGTTAAGGAGTGTCTTGAAAATAGCCGCGAAGGAAACGGCAACCACGCAAGTGCTATATAAACTTTGCATTAAGTAAACCTGTAAACCGGGTTCCAAAACCCCCATCTGCCAGATGAACTCGCATCTAACTAAACCACAGGTAACGGAGATAGGTGAAGAGCCACCCCAATGCGCCTGTGAATTTTATGTAGTTATGGAAGAAAAACCTGTCCCACCATGACTATCAGCCCAGGAAATTTAACCTACACTAAACCCTAGTTCCGCCATGATCGCCTTTAGGAGCTCTCCGCTCATGCCCATTCCTGTAGTGCATCCCAAATAGAATTCACTTTTTTAATAGGAAAAAAGGTTTTAGTATAGTGAATTCCTTTTAGTAGAAAAATCATTTTGAAACTAACCAATACTTATGTCTTTCAACACTTCCATTCACTACATATGTTGTCCTATAGACCCATTAAAAATTTGAAATTTTTTCTTGCTTTTAGAGGAGGAACAAGACCCTAAGATCATTTGTCATCAAGGAATGATATTATTCTTTCCTTTATGTATCTCAATATGGATGGCATAGACTTCTACAATTTTTTTAAATCGTTACTCCATGAAACTTGAGCTAAAAAAATTCAATAAAACTATGAACATGTTTAATGCTAATCCAAAGGATTGGTAAAATATCACCAAATTCCCCTTGTGTTGTATGTAACCATATATGAATCAATGATGTTGGTTTATGTTCATGTTCAATGGAGTCCACTAGAGAAAGGTGTCTAGATGGAGTTTAATTTCCATGCTCCCTATCATCATCTGATGAAGAAACTAGAATAGGGGCACTAGCAAAATTATTAGGGGTAGAATAAGATTGCACATGCATTAAAGATTAATCATAGGAAAAAAATGAAACACACACTAAATTAGGAAAATAGGATGAAATACCTTCACCAACCTTGGCATTTATCCAAATAATAATTTATATTGAATGAGATCAAAGAAGACTATAAAATTTTACATCTTTAGTGTATAAAAAACAAAATACACTTGTCACTCTTATACTATAACAAACCTTTCCTCTTCTCATCAAGAATATAACACTGTGCTTAACTACCAAACACACAAAAGTGACTTAAATAAAGTTTAATATTAATTCATGCATCTTCTAGTTTTATATTTTTTAAATTCTTTGTGGTAGTATGATTAACTAATTGACACAATTAATGGTTTCCACCCAAATATGAACTCTTGATCCCTTAGATTGGATCATAAATTTTCAATTCTTTTTTTTCATTTTAGAAATCTCTCTCAATGATACCATTTTGTTGGGGTGTTTATAGAATAGTATGTTAGATCCAAATTCCTTATGTATTAAAGTAACATGTAAATTTGTTGTTAACATATTCAACCCCATGATATATTCCTAACCTCCAAAATTTTATGTCTAGATTGGTTTGCTGCGAGGGCCTTGTAGACCAAAAAAATTTCAACAATTTCACTCTTAAGTTTAAACAAGCCCAAATTCATTTAACTATACACCAATGAAGGCTAAGAAGTAATTGAAACTAGAGAAAGAAGTAAAAGGAAGAGAACCATAGAAGTCACTATGAAAAAGCCAATTTTTAAATGATTAAGATTAAATTTTAGTAATATTCTAATTATAAAATATACCTCCATTTATTTGTTTCTCTATGTTTTTCATTTGCAAATATCCTAAAGGTTGTATGAAAAAGTGTTTACATAGATCACAAATATATATCATCACATCCAAGAAAAATAAAAACCTTTTAGGATGAAAGAAAAATGGTTTTCACTTGAAAATGGTATCTAAATGTACCTAAGAAATTATTTTGGCCCATAAATTCTTAGAAACAAAAGAACTCACAAGTCCTTTCTTGTATGTAATGATGTGGCTTCAAGACCTTAATTAGCTACAATATCGAGTCTTCACAAAATCTCCAATACCATGTTCAAATAATAGGATACATCCATACATGTCAAATACCTTAATGAAATTGGTAAAACACATATTTCAAATATTATTATACCATTGTATATATGAACAAGTGAAATAGTTGCAAACCAACTAGCTTGCCTTAGAATTATGTTTATGCTATATTGTCATGATTGCAATATATTGTCATAAAGTAAATTTATTTTCAACCACTAATCTATGAGACGATATTAGTTCTTTTATAGAAATTGGCATAGTGTGTAGAAGTGAGAATCATGTCTCCATAAAGTTGTGTAAATTCCATAAATTTCTCTCTTATAATTATTTATCTTAATTAAAATGAGATTGTTTTTTTTTTGGAATTACCATGGCTTAGTAGATTATGAATTACCATAGCTCCACTCACTAAACATGGATAAAATTGTCTTATTTTATTTTATGTGAATGAATGACACAAGATATTAAGTTTGGTGAACAATATCACTAGTTGAGATTCGTACTCAGAATGAGTAAGACACAACTAGAATTGCATTAAACAATGTCATAGCTATGAAACAAGCATATATTCTTAATATCAATTAAAATATAAATTATGATAATTTTTTAAAATAATCATTAAAAAATATTTTATCATAGATTAATTATATAAATTCTAAAAAAGCTTAATAAAGAGAAAAAATTATTCTACCAAACTTATAAGAAGTGAGCAGAGACAAGAATGTCTGTGGAGGTAGGGAATTTGTGCACAGATACACAAGTAGGAATATGTGGGGAAGGGGAACATGTGGAAGGTAAATTGTTGTGTAGGAGAAACATGTGTGGAGGGACGGTTAAATCAGTGTCCTTCTTCTAATTTGACCATGTCGAGTAAAACACTAGCAAATATATTGCACTTTCTCATCTATTTTACTTAGTTAAATTTTATGTGAGTGGAAGGAAGCTTACATATTTTTCTCCTCACACATTCCCTTCTACACGTTTTCCTTCAACACATTCAGGTGTTTCATTTAGCTTATTGTATGCAAAAGCAAGTGTTACATTTAGTTTAGTTTTTGATGAATAATTTTCAGCATAAAAATATTTCAATATATATTAATAATTTGAATTAATGTTAGATGAAGTTGGTGTTTATAGATAGAATCATTACCTTTAAGTAATAGGCTCTCTCCATTGCATGTTATTTTTATATGTGAATAAGTATTGCATGTAGGGTAAGCCCTCTTGAATAATTTTGAATTTAAAAAATTTCAATTTATATTAATCGTGTGAATGAATGTTATATACAACTGATGTTATGACTTGCATTGATGACATATTGAGCCTTAAAATTCCAATGGCATTGAAAAAATTGTTCTTTTTTCCATTCATATGTATGGTTCCTTCTATTTCGAGAAAAAATACTAAAGGAATTGGACAACTCATGCCTTAGATTATCTTCATCACATATCTCTTTTCAAGAAATTGAAATCGTAAATAGAGTCGATGACAACAAAGTGGTACCACATCCATATATTATAAGAGATGGTGAAAGTTCAATCAACTTCACTATAGGTTGAAGCAACAATAATGGCAGTACTTTATATTTCTCTAACAATTTTTGTAATCTTGGTTTGGAATTTGGAATTTTGATTTTTTAAATCTTGGTTAAGAATGGAAATTTTGATTTTTTAAATCTTGATTTTGAATTTGTAATTTTGATTTTTCAAATCTTGAATTGGAATTTCTAATTTTGATTTGTTAAACTATTTGAAGTTTTTGTTCAAAATTAAGGGGAGCTTTTTTATGCATTGCATTAGAAAGAGTTCATGCTTCCTGCTTGTGTTGAACAAGTGTTGTGTGGAAGGATGTGTTCCTCCCCACACATTCTTAGTTTTGTATAATTGCACATATTCCCCCTCCACACATTTCTTTCGCACATCCCCATCCCACACAAAATATTTGCACTAAAATGATTAAACTTTATTAAATATTGGGGAAAAATTACATATCATGCCTATAGTGTGATCCAAAATGGATCCTAAAATCCCTCTAAGTATTCAAAATTAAAAAACTATCGCAAAAGGATGAACTTATAAAAATTGTGGATTACACTATCGCACCTGAAAAACATGAAGAAACAATGAAAAACAAAGTTTATCAGAGGCTTGAACGACGATGCATAGGAGTCCTCGGATCTGGCTGATCAAAGATCCGGATCTGGCTGATCTGATCGGCATTGTTATGGCCTAAATCTACCTCAGGCTGAGAAAGGCAAGTCTAGGGTAACATCAATCCACGCTTAACCTGGTAGCTAGCCCTACCAGGTTGGGAGAGGGCTCTCTCCTTGTCAATCTCAGGAAAATATAGCAAATGAGGCTTAAGATGACTAAGATAAAGACTAATTTTAGGCTAGGTCTATGCTCAGAGGAGTTTGATTGAATTTTATGTTGGTTTGTTGGATCAAATGTGAAAGGCAATTTTGGGTTCAGGGAATGAACTCAGTCCTGCAGAGGTTTTTGTGGGGTGAGGTAGGAAAATACTTTAGTACTTCAGATTAGGTGTAATTGTGAGTCTTGAGACTAGTGAGGAGTTGGAGAGGGCATGAATGTGTCATGAGTCCTCTTCAAACAGTAGAAAACATGTAAAACTAATGAAACCCTAAGGTAGAGCACGGCAACATCAATGATTTCCACCTTTATACTTGATTCATTTAGTTAAGTAGAAAAGAGAGAGATAATGGCACACATAGACATATGATAACTTGAATCATAGAAGAAAAAACAATACTAAGTCACCTTGCCACAAGAATCCCACAAAATGCTGCAAACCCTAGCCTATTTCTTTGGCAAACTACAGAGATGATGTACAATAGTGCTCAAAGCATTCACAAGAGTCCAAGCCTTACAAATGACTGAAAAAACACATGATATAGACCTCCAAACCACATGTGCTATCCATCAGGGTCGAATTCATGAGAAGAGGGGTGGTTTCAACCAAATCTAAACTAGGAACACAAAAGTAGGAAATGGAACAACTTGCCTCTAAAACCTAGGAAACTGATTCATTCAACTCTAAACCACCTACAACTGATGTATCTAACTTATAAAGTCAATTTTTATCATTTTTACATCATAGTACATCAATTTACATCATGTCACATCATGAATTTGACCATAAGAGAGAAAAATTCAAACTAGAAGAAAACTAGGCGAAAATCAAAGTTTTTGAGCAAAAATGGCACTTTTTCATCCTGTGTGTAGCGCCATTTCCTCTGTACGTAGCGCTTTTTCCAAGCTACTTATGGAAGGCTTACCGAGGTCTAAATCAAGTACAGGATAGCTTGTTGGAAAGCTTGTTGAGTCTACTTTCTGGAGCAACTTGAATTTTTTGATTTGGAGTCCATTTTCCCCTCCACAATTGCAATATCCCAAGACTGCTTCCTATGTGGCCAAAAAGTGGCTGAGAGGGCATTTTTTGGGTGTTTTTTGCCCTTTCGGAGGTCCAAAGCTTGTCAAAATTTCCTAGTAATTTCTGAGCATGCATAACTTTTCATAAGGAATCTAGAAATGCTAATTTTTCTTCAAATGGAGGTCCCTATCAAAAGCGAGCGCCGATGGCGCTACACACCTGCCTGAAAAAACTGTTTTTTCCCTCAAAAATTCAAAAATAACCAAAACTTCACCAAATTTGTTGAAATTTGGCCTGCGTGATCTTTGTTATGTGCTATGCTAGGCCAAGGATTCTTTAGCCAAGATCGTTGAATTTATCATGCTCTTTTTGCTTTCTTAAGGCCCTTTTTCAACGTAGGCTTAACCCTCTTCATTATACTGTCAACATACTGTCCTTTATTCCACTGTTCACCAACATTTGGAATGCCTGTTGTTTCTGAGATAGTGGTAGGTGACAAGGTGAAGGAGACACCAGCAAGGTTCAGTTGGCCATTATGTAGATGACTGACAAACAACTGGGCAAGCTGATAGCAAGAATGATGTCTAAAACAAGATATAGCAAGAGGACAAGCAAGCAACTCTTGAAACTGATAGTGTCCTCACGGATGATCTTTTCCCCTTTGTGTGGATTTTTTGGTACATGAGCTTCTCTGGAAGAATCACTGAGAGTTTCCTCTTCCCTCATAGTCTGAATCTGTCTCCATGCTTATGAATTTGAAGTGAAAGCAGATGAGTATGAAGAGATTTTGAAATATGAGGTGAGTGGTGTGTATAAGGAAGTGAATGCTAGGAGGAATGGTTTCTTTTGGGAATGAGGGTAGTGGATGGTATTATGAATGTGGAATTAGGGATTTGACAATGAAGTGGATGTAGTGAAGGAATAGGAAGTGGGAGTTAGGGTTTGGGAATAAAGTATAGGGCTAGGTTTTGGTAAATGGGAGTGGGGTGTAGGGAGTGAATGTTGATGATGTTAGGGAAAGGGCATGGGATTTGTAAAGCTGAAAATGGATGAAGTGAAAAAGAAGAGAAATTCCCTTTAAAAACTTGCAAAAGAGGATTTAAGAATTATCTAGGGTTTAAGTTAGCAATTTAGCTAGGGTTTTTCTTAAAGGAAACCACAAACATCCAAGGCACCAAACACAACTTCCTTGAACAAGGAGGAATGTTTTACTTACTTGGAACAAGCTTTAATTTTATTTTTAGGAATTTTGGAAGAGTTTTGAATTGTTTCTGGCTTTTGGAATAGGTGCATAGCGCCAAGGAACAGGTGTGTAGCGCCTTTTTGCAGACCAGTTGTGGAGGCCTTCCTGTTGTCCAAATTTGGCATGGGATATCTTGTTGGAAATATTATCGATTCTAATTTCCAACACAACTTGAAGTTTCCAATTTGGAGTTCATTTGCCCTGTCAAAAGTCAAATCTCCCAAGACTGGTCAAAATGTGCAAAATGAGGCTGCTTAAAGGCAGAGTGTTGTTGCAGTCAACGTTTGAAGGTCTTCCTCAACTCAAAAATGAACTCATGATAGCTCATTGGAAATATATTTGTGTCTAGTTATCATTTGGCTCATCAAACAAGTCATTTGGCCAACCAAGCTAGGAGAAATCTTGATTTCCCCAAGGCCACGCCAGAGGTGCAACAACCCTCCTGAGACAACATTATTTTTGACATTTCTCTACAACCATGACACCTGTGTAAAAAGTGAAGGAGTGTTTTATTTATTGAACTATTGTGGATGAAAACGTCTCTTATTTTTTCCAAATTCGTTTTTCCTTGCTCAGGAGCATCATTTGAGTAAAACCTACCTCGATGTGTGGAACAAGGGATTTGTCGAAATAAAGTGAAATGAAAGGGAAAAGGGGCTTCTAAATTCTTGAGAAAATTTTAGGAAGTAGGGAGGGATGTTAGGAAACAAGGGAAAGTGGAATTTCAAATATTGAGTTAGGGGAAGGGGTCCAAAAGGGCTAAACACATGCCCAACCTAGAAAATTGTCAAATTGTAGCAAGAATCTAGGGTTTGTGGGAAAATGAGGAATTTGAAGGATATCAGTGATGGGAAGTGCTTAATTAGGTACACTAAGGATAGGGGAAGGTGTATGAACATCAGGACACAAATTTTGTTGATGATTTGACCATCCAAGAGAAATTACCTTCAAAACCCTAGGAGAGGGAAATGAACCTTACCCAAGTACAAATGAAGCAAAAACAAGGTGTAAAATGACCCGTGGGAACCTGGAATAATGATGACAACTCTTTGAATGATGCTACACTTAGCTGAATGGTGACATGGACCAAAATTTGGACAACTTTGAAAGGAGTGAAAACAAACCCTATACCTAATACCTAATGACCAAATTTTACTTGAAGACTCATTGAAATGATAAAATTTGACTTTGACATCCTAAAACCACTTTGTAAGAGCATGTTTGATAACTGGTGGAAGGATTTCAAGGACTGACACTAACATTGGCTCCAATGGGGATGGTAGCTCCTTGGAGGTGCCAAGAACACCAGATCTTTGGGGGAGCAAACCAGTGCCTTATCCATTGGGCATGGAGTCAAAAACTCAATCTGAAATTACATGACTGAATATTGATGACTCAAAGACACAAACTGACTTGAAACTGACTCAATACTAAAACACAACTGACAAACTGGAAAATATGCTCAAAATGGAGCTTATTCAATCAAGCCTAATCTAATTGTTCCATTCATCACCTAATCAAGTGAAATGAAACAACCAATGAAACCAAGTAAGTATTCCAGCTACTATTTGAATTCTCCGCAAGTTCTTGCTTATGAAAACCAAGAGAGAACTATTGAAAGGCAACTCCCATGAAAACTTGTAAATAGATCCATTGAATAATATGGATTCTCTATCCGCCTCCAAAAACACTGCATAAGGATCTTGAAATTCATGCAAATTGGGACTTAGCTCATCCAATGGATTACTTTTCTTCTCCTCGTACCATGAATGCAAACTTTCATCTCAGCTTTGTGACGAGACTCCTGCTGATAATGACAAAGAAACCAGCTGCCAAATCAAGTTTGTATCAATACTTGTTTCAATCTCACAGTTAGCTAGTGGAGAAGGACTTTGACTGCAGACATCATCCAAAACATCAGCTATTGGATCGTGACAAACTTTAAAAGACTGTTGCAACCCATTTTCTATTGGTTCTGATGAGATTACATGATTCCCTACAAGCTGCTCATCCTTTACTGAAAATGTACTATGCAAATTTTCTTTCAAAAACTGAAATGATTCAAAACAAAATGGTACGGAATCTTCTTGCATCATTTGATCATATGGTCCAGCTTCCAAGTCTTCATTTTCAACTTGACAATCAAAGGCATTTGGGCGCTGCAACTCTGGATATCAAAAGTCTTGAACAAGGATTTCATTGCCCTCAAGATGGCCTATATCAAGACTTGTCGATAGTTGATTTCTGATTGCATGAAAGTTGTCTCTAATGAATTGAAACGAAGAAAAACAAAAAGGAAAATATTCTTCACTTACTTCAAAATTTTCTGCACTTTCCTCATCATTTCCATAGTTGATATTCATCGGTTGATCACTTTATTCGAGCTACTGAAAGTGAACTTCCTCCTTCCACAAAATAGCTATTGATTTGTCTACAAGACTAGCTTTTGTTTGGAGAACATAATCATCATCATACTGATCAAACTAAGGAAAACCATCAGTATAAACGACATCATCAAGCATACATGTCATATCAACAGACCTCTCTTCTCCAAGATGATCTATAAAACAATCATTATTAGATCTATGGCAACTGGGATAAGAAAGAAGATGTTTTGGATCAAGAACTTATTCTTCTTCAATCAACGATCCATGGGCTTGAACATTGTACTCATTCCTTATGGTGATCCTTTGCATCATCTCTTCCAATGCACTTACCAAAATGTCAAGCTTTACCTCTAAAGATGTCGATTCCTCTGGATCTATGTTCTTCATCTCTTCTTCCTTCAGCTTTGCCCTTCTGATCAGCCGATCAGCCTCTACATCTACTGCACTATTTTGCATCTCTTCAAGTGTTGCAAGGTTCCTTTATCTTAGCTGAAACTCCATTTCCAGATCAGAGGCTTTTGGGTAGTGCAAGAGAGCAGATCTAGGAGGAGGTCTTATATTAACCGGAATTGACAAATAGACTTGGTTAAATCTGGAAAAAAACTATTGTACTCTCTCCCCTGGCAGTCTTTTCAGCTGGTTATACTCTTCTACAATCAAGAAAGGGTTTTGTCTGACCAGCCACCTGTCGAGGAAAACTTTGACGAACTGCTGGAAATCTGAGATGCTCCCATCAGGTAGGGTTTTGAACCAACTCTTGAATTTGCCTTGCAAAGAAAGAGCAAAAGGCCAAATACTAACATCCTCTTCATAAACTTCAAAAGGATCAAGAAAAGACTCAAAATTCAATACATGTCTCTCAGCAGTGATGTTGTCGTGTTCACCATCAAATCTTGGTATATATAGGTCATGATTTTTAGGGAAAGCATGGGATATAGGAGGTAAAATCAGAGGCTTGTACCGATCTCGAATTTTACAAGGTATAGGGGTATGTACAGAAGGTGTAGAATTAGTCTTGGTCTCTTGAGGCTCATCAATTTGAAGATAGTCATCACAAGCTTCAGAAAAAGGGTCTTGATCAAGCTCAAAGTCATGCAAATCTTTGGTATTCACAATCTTCAAAGGGAAGGAATCCAATGCAGGCTGAGGATCTTTCCTCGAATACAATATACTTTGCAAAGCCATCTTGACATTCTTGGGAAAAGAGAAGAAATAATTTATAACAAAGAACATAATGTCTTGGATGAAATTCCAACTTGAATACCTGATATTTCCATATTTTCCTTTCATGTTTCTGCTGGTCAGGTTCATCCTTCAGTGGAGTCCTAGGATCTAATCTCGAAACTGATTTAGAGTCACCAGGTGAATGATTTCAGCCTTGTTGTGTCTGATCGTTGTTCATCATCAACAATCAGATCTAAAATTGATTACATTTTGCTGAGCAACATAAAACTATGTTCCCTAGTATGGTCGCCAATATGTTATGGCCTAAATCTACCTCAGGCTGAGAAAGGCAGGTCTAGGGTAACATCAATCCATGCTTAACCTAGTAGATGGCCCTACCAGGTCGGGAGAGGGCTCTCTCCTTGTCAATCTCAGGAAAATATAGCAAATGAGGCTTGAGATGACTGATATAAAGACTAATTTTAGGCTAGGTATATGCTCAGGGGAGTTTGATTGAATTTTATGTTGGTTTCCTGGATCAAATGTGAAAGGCAGTTTTGGGTCCGGGGAATGAACTCAGTCTTGCAGAGGTTTCTGTGGGGCGGGGTAGGCAAATGCTTTAGTACTTCAGATTAGGTGTAATGGTGAGTCTTGAGACTGGTGAGGAGTTGGAGAGGGCATGAATGTGTCATGAGTCCTCTTCAAATAGTAGAAAACATGTAAAACTAATGAAACCCTAAGGTAGAGCATTGCAACATCAATGATTTCCACCTTTATACTTGATTCATTTAGTTAAGTAGAAAAGAGAGAGATAATGGCACACATAGACATATGATAACTTGAATCATAGAAGGAAAAACAATACTAAGTCACCTTGCCACAAGAATCCCACAAAATGCTGCAAACCCTGGTCTATTTCCTTGGCAAACTGCAGAGATGATGTACAATAGTGCTCAACGCATTCAAAAGAGTCCAGCCCTTACAAATGACCGAAAAAACACATGATATAAACCTTCAAGCCACCTGTGCTATCCATTAGGGGTCAAATCCTTGAGAAGAAGGGTGGTTTCAACCATATCTAAACTAGGAACACAAAAGTAGGCAGTGGAACAACTTGCCTCTAAAACCTAGGAAATTGATTCATTTAACTCTAAACCACCTACAACTGATGTATCTAACTTATAAAGTAAATTTTTATCTTTTTTCCACATAGTACACCAATTTACATCATGTCACATCATGAATTTGACCATAAGAGAGAAAAAGTCAAACTAGAAGAAAACTAGGCGAAAAATAGAGTTTTTGAGCAAAATTGGCACTCTTTCATCCTGTGCATAACAGTTTTTCCAAGCTGCTTTTGGAAGGCTTTCCGAGGTCCAAATCAGGTGTAGGATAGCTTTTTGGAAAGCCTGATGAGTCTACTTTCTAGAGAAACTTGAATTTTTTGATTTGGAGTCCATTTGCCCCTCCAAAGTTGCAAACTCCCAAGATTGCTTCCTATGTGGCCAAAAAGTGGCAGAGAGGGCATTTTTTGGGTGTTTTTAGCCCTTTTGGAGGTCCAAAACTTGTCAAAATTTCCTAGTAATTTCTGAGCATGCATAAATTTTCATAAGGAATCCCAAAATGCTAATTTGTCTTCAATTGGAGGTCCCTATCAAAAGCGAGCGCCGGTGGCGCTACACACCTACTGGAAAAAACTGTTTTTTGCCTCAAAAATTCAAAAATAATCCAAAACTTCACCAAATTTCTTGAAATTTGGCCTCAGTGAATTTTGTTATGTGCTATGCTGGGCCAATGATGCTTCATCGAAGATCTTTTAGTTTATCATTCTCTTTTTTCTTTCTTAAGGCCCTTTTTCAACTTAGGCTTAACCCTCTTCATTATATTATCAACATACTATCCTTTATTCCATTGTTCACCAACATTTGGAATGCCTGTTGTTTCTGAGATACTGGTAGGTAACAAGGTGAAGGAGACACCAGCAAGGTTCACTTGGCCATTATGTAGATGAGTGACAAACAACCGGGAAATATCATAGCAAGAATGATGTCTAAAACAAGATATAGCAAGAGGAAAAGCAAGCAACTCTTGAAATTGATAGTGTCCTCCCGGATGATCTTTTCCCCTTTGTGTGGATTTTTTGGTACATGAGCTTCTCTTGAAGAATCACTGAGAGTTTCCTCTTCCCTCTCATAGTCTAAATTTGTCTCCATGCTTATGAATTTGAAGTGAAAGCAGATGAGTATGAAGAGATTTTGAAATATGAGGTGAGTGGTGTGTTTAAGGAAGTGAATGCTAGGAGGAAGGGTTTCTTTTGGGAATGAGGGTAGTGGATGGTATTATGAATGTGGAATGAGGGATTTGATAATGAAGCGGATGTAGTGAAGGAATATGAAGTGGGAGTTAGGGTTTGGGAATAAAGTATAGGGCTAGGGTTTGGTAAATAGGAGTGGGGTTTAGGGAGCGCATGTTGATGATGTTAGGGAAAGGGCATGGGATTTTACAAGCTAAAAAATCGATGAAGTGAAAAAGAAGAGCAATGCCCTTTAAAAACTTGCAAAAGAGGATTTAAGAATTAGCTAGGGTTTATGCTAGCAATTTAGCTAGGGTTTTTCCTAAAGGAAACCACAAACATCCAAGGCACCAAACACAACTTCTCTAAACAAGGAGGAATGTTTTACTTACTTGGAACAAGCTTTAATTTTATTTTTAGGAAGTCTAGAAGAGTTTTGAAGTGTTTTTGGCTTTTGGAACAGGTGTGTAGCACCTTTTTGCAGACCAGTTTTGGAGGCCTTCCTGGTGTCTAAATTGAGCGTGGGATAGTGCGGTTGAAAGCTTATAGATTCTACTTTCCAACACATCATGAATATTTCAATTTGGAGTTCATTTTCCCTATAAAATGTCAAATCTCCCAAGACTGGTCAAAATGTGCAAAATGAGGTTGCTTAAAGGCAGAGTGCTATTGCAGTCAACTTTTGAAGGTCTTCCTCAACTCCACATTGAGCTCATGATAGCTCATTGGAAAGCTCGTTGTGTCTAGTTATCATTTAACTCATCAAGAAAGTCGTTTGGCCAACCAGGATAGGAGAAATATTGATTTTCCCAAGGCCACTCTAGAGGTACAACAACCCTCCTTAGACAACTTTATTTTTGACAATTCTCTACAACCATGACACGTGTAAAAAGTGAAGGAGGGTTGTCTTCTGTGGCCTATTGTGAACAAAAACCTATCTCATTTTTTCCAAATTCAATTTTCCTTGCTTAGAAGCATCATTTGAGTAAAACCTACCCCGATGTGTGGAACAGGGGATTTATCGAAATGAAGTGAAATGAAAGGGAAAATGGGCTTCTAAATTTTTGAGAAAATTTTGGGAAGTAGGGAGGGATGTTAGGAAATAGGGGAAATTTTCATTTTAAATATTGAGTTAGGGGAAGGGGTCAAAAAGGGCTAAACACAGGCCCAACCTCAAAAATTGTCAAATTGTAGCAAGAAACTAGGGTTTGTGGGAAAATGAGGAATTTGGGGGATATTAGTGATGGGAAGTGCTTAATAAGGTACATTAAGGATAGGAGAAGGTGTATGAACATCAGGACACAAGTTTTGTTGATGATTTGACCATGCAAGAGAAATTACCTTCAAAACCCTAGGAGAGGGAAATGAACCTTACCCAAGTACAACTGAAGCACGAACAAGGTGTAAAATGACCCGTGGGAACCTGAAATGATGATGAAAACTCTTTGAATGATGGTACACTCAGGTGAATGGTGACATGGACTAAGATTTGGACAACTTTGAAAGGAGTGAAAACAAACCCTAGACCTAATACCTAATGACCAAATTTTACTTAAAGACTCACTGAAATGATAAAATTTGACTTTGACATCCTAAAACCACTTTGTTAGAGCATGTTTGATCACTGGTGGAAGGCTTTCAAGGACTAAAACTAATAAGCATATCGCAATAGACAATGGCAAGCTAAGGCTACCATATGGAAGTTGCAATCGCAAGCAACGCGAGTTAACGAGGACTCTCGATCAAGCACGTAGATCGACGACCCAGGTTAACCTGCAATATCGCATCGGCAATATACAAGGGAGCGCTTACCAAAGGGCCCGGGAACAATGCAATGTGTGATTTCGATATCACAATATCGCATCGGAGCAATGAAAAGGAGTGGGACTGATAACAAATGTGACTGCGATAGCTAGACCCAATAGGAATATGTATGAAATTTAATATATTTTGAGTTCTGGGAAAAAGGGATTTTTCTATGTATTTTGCATTTTTCATTAAATAAACGAAAAACAAATGAAATGTGAATTAGGAGATATAATAGACTCGAAAGGGTTTTCATACGCAGCGAGATATGTTTTGAGTTCTGGAACGAGTGGGATTTTGGGGCCGTAGGCGGTAAGTGGCCATCACATGGCCAGGTGCCGGAGAGAGAAAACCACCATTTTTGGGCGGGTAATCTCCGTGTGTGTTAGCCACCTCAAATCAATAATAGTCATAGGATCATGATCACTTGCGATGGCACCTGAAGATAGATCCGAAGGGATTAGAAGGCAGAATTAATAATATTTCAGGTCCCAGAAAAAGCGTTTGAGCAGAATTTTATAGTGTTTTTGTGTATTCTCTATGTAAATAGAGAATAACTATTTTAGTGATTTCTAAAGTGCCGATGGTCCCTTCCGTTGTAAAATAGGTGGCCATCATCCCTGAAGACGTTTAGCAATGATTGCTTAATGCTCAGAAGGGATCTGAGCGAAAAGAGGTCAGAAGCCAGAGAGCCCAGAAGAGGAAACAAAAAGACAGTGCCAATTGGCTTAAAAGCCATAGAATGACAGAGATAGAACCAAGAAATGCTGAGACAAAGAGAAAATAAAGCCAAAGAAGGAGAGAAAGAGTCTGTGTATGCAAAGAGGCTTGAGGATTCAAGCAAACTCCAGATGTTTGTATCTGTTGTGTCGACACTAAAATTGAGCTCACATTTTGTAAAAATATGCCCTTGAAGACATAATAGAGAGGTCACCACTAAAGGCCGGACTAGGAGATGTAGCCAGATATTTTTGGGTGAACTCCATATTAAACTTGCCGTGTTATGTGTATTTTTCTATTGAGTTTCTTTAAATGCTTCCTTGCTTATGTTATTCGCAATCTTATCGATCCATTGCACTAAGTAATATAGGAAAATCCATGCACATGAGTCTATAATACCTTAATATTAGTCTAATATCTCATTTTCAGATCAAGTGGCATCAAAGCTTTAGGTTTGCTAAGGTTAGACAAGCTTGTGCTGGATTGTTGAATGCTAACTAGGTCAAAGCTCAAATTAGGAGAAGGAGGACTTGTTGAGGCTAACCCAGAAATTGGAAGTGTCCATTTGAATCATAATCTCAATTCATGGATAGTTTCATGACCATGAGAGACATGGTGGAAGAGATGTATTGAGAATTTAAGAAAGGTCGAGGTGAAAGTACTTCAACCTCCAAACAAGACAAGGGAGCAGAAGAAAGTTCTCTAGATGCCCCAGAGGGCAAGGGGAAAGGGGAAAAGCTTCGTCCATCATCTCCTTCACCATCACCTCCATCATCATCATCTCCTAGCCGTGAAAAGAAAAAGAAGAAAACATCTTAAATTAAATTATATGTAAAGTTTGATTTGCCAATCTATGATGGAGAATTAAACGCAGAAAATATAGATAAATGGATTAGACAGATTGATGTATATTGTAGGGTGCAAAACATTGATTCAGAGAGGAGAAAAATTCAGCTAGCTAGCCTTCGCCTTGGAGGAACTGCACTAGTGTGGTGGGAAGGCAAGACACAAGCTGATTTGAAGAAGCATGGTAAAATTCTTTCTACCTGGAATGAATTTGTTTCTTCCATTAAAAAAAAATTCTATCCACTAGCTTATATGCATCAAGCAATGATGAGTTGCAAAACTCTTCGCCAATTAAAGGGTTAAAGTGTATAAAGCTATACCTAGGAATTTAGAAAAAGGGCTTTAACCCTAGGCATTTCTCTAGACTCACTTGAAACTTTGCTGAAGTATATAGGTGGTCTACATAGCTATTTGAAGTACACCATTCTCATGTTTTACCCCACTAGCCTAGATGATGTATCAGTCCAAGCTACACATCTAGAGGCTATAGGCAAGAATTTGAACCCAGAGATTGGGGGATCATCAAAACCCTCTGCTGTTGGAAATAATACTGAGAGGTGGGGTGAATCAGTATTATCAAGTCAAAGATTCCTTTTCAAAAACAAATTGTATACGCTACTTCAATTAGATAAACCCGCGTATATACGCAACTATGCAGAAGGAAACTCGCGTATACAGAGAAAAATTTTAATTTACTTTATCTTTCTGATGATGATTGTTAATCTGTGATGCAGAATCAAATAACCAGTAACCAGAGACAGTAAAAAGATAATCACACACAAGAACACAAGATATAAGGTGGAAACCCAATGTGGGTGAAAACCACCTGCTGCAATTTTTCTCTCTCTTATCTTTAATTAGAAACTTCTTTTTACAATGTACTAGTGCAGACCTTTACCAGTACGCAGGCTGCACCCTGCAGAGAGCTAATACTCTCTCTCATTCTCCAGCTTCTCCTGGAAGGGAGCTACAACCCCCTTAGCTCTTGCACTAGCCAAGATACTAGTATGTAGGTGCTGGCCTACAGAAGGCTACAACCTTCT
>APFE030168853.1:346900-364773 GCA_000404065.3 Pinus taeda
AAGCGATCAAGCTTCTTCAGAAGGACCTGCTCTGATACCAATTGTTGGAAATAATACTGAGAGGGGGGGTGAATCAGTATTATCAAGTCAAATATTCCTTTTTCAAACACAAATTGTATACACTACTTCAGTTAGTTAAACCCGCGTATATACGCAATTATGCAGAAGGAAAACCGCGTATACAAAGAAAACTTTTAATAAACTTTATCTTTCTGATGATGATTGTTAATTTGTGACACGGAATCAAATAACCAGTAACCAGAGACAGTAAAACAGAGCAGAAAGACAATCACACACAGGAATACAAGATATAAGGTGGAAACCCAATGTGGGTGAAAACCACCTGCTGCAATTTGTCTCTATCTTTCTTTAATTAGAAACTTCTTTTACAATGTACTGGTGCAGTCCTTTACCAGTACGCAAGCTGCAACCTGCAGAGAGCTACAACCCTCTCTCATTCTCCAGCTTCTCCTGGAAGGGAGCTACAACCCCCTTTAGCTCTTGTACTAGCCAAGATACTAGTACATAGGTGTTGGCCTACAGAAGGCTACAACCTTCTCTTTCTTCCAAGGACCACGTTTCATAAATTTTCAGACTGGATCCATGAACATCAATCAATCATCAAGAATTTCTCCATCAACCAATCTCCTTTTCACCAATTAGATCAGAATCAAGTAGATACTTCTTTGACAGTTGTACCCAAAACACAGTACCAGAAACCACACACCAGAAAACAAAACCTAGAACACAACAACAATAGATAGAAGCAGCTAGATCACAACTTAGAGTATATACGCTATTTCAACAGCCTGAAACTAGCGTGCATACGCTTCTGCGTATAGAACAACCTGTGTATACGCTTATTTACTTCACAGAACTTGCGTGTATATGCGCCTTCGCTTCACTGAACCTGCGTACAGATCTATAAAGGATAATTCACTCTTTTAGATATTCAATCATTAATTAACCCAGATTATCAAAATTGTAGATCAAGCAAGCGCTACATCTAGCAGATAAAAATCATACAAAGATACTACCATTCAAGCTTAAAGATTATGACCCATCAATAGAACTTATCCTTCTTTTTGCGCTAAGGTTCCTCCTTCATTCAGATCCAGATATGCATCATAACTCAATTACCAATATACCAGCTCTAGCACTTCATCAGATCTTCAATAATAATTCAGATCATTCTTTGCCACATGATCTCCCTCCTCTTTTATAGTCTTAGGCCTTCCTCAATACCATGATCCAAAACCATAACATTTCAATACCATGAACCCAAAACTAGGGATCAACACATCTGACGAGATGCCATGATCCAAAACATAGGTTCAAATCCCAAGAACTAACTACCATGGACCAAAAGTATGATCCCCAACATATACGCGCTTTTGTAATGTATAATCTACATGTATACACGTCTTCGTCTAGATAAACCTGCGTATATGTCTTCTTCTTCTTTTTGAGTGCCTGAACTGAGATCTGTTACCAAGGAGAGTTGCCATCAAGGACAACACCTACACCATAGCTCCAAACCTATGCCATAATGCCAACACTAGGATGTCTTGCCCAACATTCAGCTTGGAATAAGTGTCCCATCAACTGTGGTTATTTTTTTTCCTTTATTTACTTTTATTACATGGAATTTTCACCAGGGTTGTTACAAAATGGTTAGAATCCCATGCCCACTTGAAAGGGGTTATGGCTATTTGAGCTATGGAGAACCCTATTATAGTTGTGTTGCGCATAGGGAAGTCTCTTGTCCCATGTTTATGGATTCTTGGAGTTGTACATGCGTAGTATGTAAATTATCATTCGGTTGACAACCTCTGTCTATCTATCCACACATGGAAGGGAGTGTAGTCAACTTGGTGAGCTTAGTGTCCAATAATGACCAGAATCTTGACCAAAGTGTACTCAGGAACCTGCTATCCAGATTTGATATAATGGTATGTGGAATTCCAAAATGAATCCACATTATTCGAAGAAGATTTTGGCAATGTCTTATGTTGTAATGCTCTTCTTGCGAGACATCAATATAGTCATCTTAGAAAATCTATCGTTGACCACAAATACACAATCATTACCATGCTTGGTAGAAGTGAGGCTAGACATATAGTCCATGGAGATGGATTCCCAAGGTTGGTTAAGAGTAGGAAAATGAGTGTATAGGCCTTTCTTCTTAATGGTTGACTTGGCAATGAAATAGGCGGCGCAAAATCTGATATATTTTCTAACAACCAGTTAGATTTTTGGCCAATAAAAATATTTCTTCAATCTACCACTAAATTCTTAACACAAAAGTGTCCAACAACCCTGCTGTAATGCGCCACCTAAATCATTTTGGCACACTCACTTGAAAGAACACACAGATGTCCCAGATAGCATAATAGTCAATCCTAAAGGTCGAGGTAGGGAATTGGATTTCCATCCATTAGATCTTGTAAGTGTAAATGAACCCCAAGTCACTTTCATATACTTGTAGCCATACATAGGTCTTATGCTCGCAAGAGATGAGAAGTTTATTCAATGCCACAATCAGGGGTCAACAAAGGCTATTTATGACATGATTGGTGCTTCCCTTCTTTTACTTTATGTTTAGATGGAATTGTTGCAAGTGAAGGTTTCCCATACAAAAATTACTTGCATATGAATTCTAGAAACAGGAAATAAACAATGGTGAGAGCATAAAACATAAAACTGATATACACAGTGATTTTCCACTAGATCCCAAAATCGGGACTACTAGATTGATTTTTCATTATACTCCTTTCAAATCTTACAATACATATATATACATGTTGAAGCATCCATAAATGCCAATCCATTAACCCTGGATTACAACATAACTGTAGTTCCCTTGACTAGATCTACAAAATACTATGGGAAGAAAACCATCATGTCAAAAACCATGTGTGAAAACCATGCACAAAACCATAGATAGGTTTGCATACCAAATATAGGGTCTAAACAAAATTTCCTTAGGACATTGCCTCGGACCTCGTAGAGAGGGGCTACCACCCCCCGCTATGGCCGACAGAATGAAAGGGGGCTTGTTTCCCCCTCGACTTCACTACTAGGGTTAGTCGTGGAAAGAATATAACATGCACCCAACAACGAGTGTGTGGACCATTTTTTATGGTGATTATCCTGCAACTACCCATGTGTTTGAATAAATTGAAGACATCAATGATCTGTGCAAATGATCGTCTCCTTACCTATAATATAATGCTTCCATTATCAACAGGCCTACACGTAGAGTACATCTCCTTATCATAAGTGGGGTACTTATGAATAGTATCAGAGAGTGTCTCATTGTGATAGGCCATCGAGTTCCCTTAATGAGTGACGGTTGCATCAATAACATCATTTGAGGAATCTGTCTCAATCTCAAATGGTGTTGCAGGTATGGAAAGGTGAGGATTGTTGCATAGAAAACATAGTGTTTCAGCTCAACGAATGCTTCTACTGTGTCTCAGACAAGAAAAAAATGCACTTTTTCTCCACCCTTGGTAACTTGACACAAGGGCCAGCTAATATGAGAAAACCCCATCTTGAATCTCCCATAGAAATTAGGAAGGCCCAAGAATTTATGAAGCTCTATCATAGTCGTTGAGGTTGGCCAACCCTAAAGGACTTCGATCTTAGTCGAATCCACATGCATTCATTCCTCATCGATTATGTAGCCCAAATATTGGACTTGGTCCATGCCAAAGGAGCACTTTTGTAGGTTGGAACATATCTTCGACCACCATAGGGTTTGAAGGACCTCTTGAATATTATGCAAGTGCTCTAACCAAAGCTTATTGAAGATGAGGATGTCATCCAAATATACATACATGAAAAAGTTGGTGAAAGGCCTCAAGATGTCATCCATCAGCTTCATAAACGTTGCAGGTGGATTTTTCAACCCGAAGGGCGTGACCAACCACTCAAGAAGGCCCTCCTTGCATTTGAAGGTGGTCTTCCATATATTTTTCAGCTTTATTGGAACTTGGTGATATCCAAACTTCAAATCAATCTTGTTGAAGTACTTGGACCCCTTAACCTAGTCAAGAAGGTCATCAATCCATGGGATTAAGTGCCTATTCCTAACAGTGAAGTTATTCAATGCTCGATAATCAATTCAGAGTGTCCAAGTCTCATCCTTCTTCTGTATGAGTACAATTGGGCTCCCACAAGGTGAGCAGACTAGTTGGATGTGCCCTTTTGTAGCAGTTCCTAGATATTCCACTTAATTTCCTCATTTTCTAGAAGAGAGTGGCAGTATATTCGCCCATTAGGTAAAGGAGCTTTGAGAATCAAATAGATAGTGTTTTCCCTAACAATGCAAGGTTAATCCTATGGGTGCGAAGAAGATGTCCTTGTATTCTTCTACAACCTTATCAACTTTCTTCTGTTGCATGGAGGGACCGTTTCCAGGGGCCATGAATGTTGTGACAATATTCCCCTTACTTTGACAATGAATCAGAAAGAAAATGAAATTCTCGGTCTAGGAGATGATCTTACTTCATTACTTAGCAGAGTCAAAGAGATAGTGATAGGAGGGGCTACCTATGGTATGCTTATAGTTTCCTACCCAAAGTAACAATAGTAGTGTGAGGCCTCGACTCATACACAACACGATGCTTCCACATATATGGTTGTCCTAAAAAAATGTCACAAAATTCAAGAGGAGCAACATCACATAGTACCTCATGCGTGAAGAGCTTGATGTTGTAGGTAAGGTGACATTGTTTGCTAGCATCGAGATCTACTCATTCGTGAAGCCACCTGATGGTATATGGTCGTGGGTGTGGTATGGTTGGTAAGACCCCTTTGCTAACATGAGGTTCTTTTGGCTCCCACTATTGACAATGAATTATAGTGAAGAACCCTTCACCCACATCTGTGAGTGGAAGAGACATTCCCCCTCCTCTGGATCTTCAAGCTCAGTCTTCTAGACTTAGTGATGCCAAAGGTGGCATTTGTTCTTGCATCAATAATCTACATCCACTTGTCGTTCCCCTTGTTAGGTTATAGCTCAGAATCAAAACATGCATCAGACTCTGAAACTTTTAGCTCAGCCACGAATGACTGCTTTATGTGACACTCATTTGTGTTGTGGGTGGGGCTCTTGTGCAACTCACACCACTTTCATGTGTCCTTCTTCATCTTCATGGTGCCATTCTTTACTTGTGGCTTCGATGGGTTGTCCCTGGTAATTCCACCTTGTCTATGTCTTTTTTTCTACGGTTTGGGGGTGTTCTTTCCCTAATTTGGATTCACAGATCCGAAGTCTCCCTTATTTTCTTTAAATTTTTGTTCAATCTTTGCAGCATATCGATATCCTACAACAAGCAAGGAGATGTACAGGAAGACCATTTCTTCTTCAATATAATTGTGGAGACATTCACAATACTTGAGGACTAGATTTTTCTTAGAGTATTTGATACCCAACATTATGCATAGAGTATGAAAAATATTTGTGAGCGTATGCACATCTTGGTCTCTTTGCTATTGTACTATGGTCCATTGTATGTACTTATCTTCATAGCTCCTGACACGGTAATATTGTTCCTTGACAACATCTGAGAAAAATTTCCATGAGGGTGCGGTTGTAAATGAGAGGGTTCCTTGGTCATTTTATCATAATAAGTTTCCCACCAGTCCTTAACATGAGGGGTGGGAAAAAGTAATATTTTCCCTATCAGAGAAACTATGAACCAAAAAAAACCTTCCAGCAAACTTAACCATTTATCTACAACATCTGCATCTATCTCACCTTTGAATGTATGGATATAAAAGTTAACTTGTACCTTAAAGGGGGAAACACCTCCAAAGTGACCGTTGGATGAAGATGTGTGGCATGTTGGGATTTGCTGAAGGATCTAGGTAAAGTTCTCCATCATCTTGTTCCTTTCCCGCTCGAGGTCTTCTTCGACCAACAATTTGATAAGATCTCCTGCCCCATTATCTTTCTTTTATTTAGCCATAGGAGGTCGTCGGTGTTGATGGTGACGATCTTGCAAGGGCTCAACCTATTCAAGTACCAACTCCTTATACCATGACCTCATTTGGGGCATGCATAAAATAGCAAAGAGCATACCGCTTTGATACTACTGGTCCATATTTATGAAGGAACATAATGAAATACATATTTAAACAAAACACAAAGATACATCTGAAGAACATAACTTCAATTACTTAATAACAAGAATAGAAAATGGAACAAAACTAGCTCAAGTGATGGTCGCTTATCTCTCAGAAGCGATGTGGCAGCTATATGCCTTCTAAATTGTGCTCGAATGAGGCTCCGAGGCCTTTTTATCATAAATAAGAAGTGTGAAACCCTAACCCTAGGAGATGAAGCGCTAACGATTTTGGGCCCCATTTGGGTAAGTTAGACAACCATCTTCCCTAGGTCATAACTTTGGCATACGATCTCCGTTTAGTTATCATAATACCTTGTTTCAAATATCTCCACAAGGAGGAGAAAAGAAAATTTGTCAAACAAATTTTGGCACTTATATGTTCACTCCAATTTATGAGAAAACGTTTTTTAGGACCCCAAAATGGCTCTAGAACTTTAGGACTTGAAAAATTCCAAAAATAGAAAGTTGTGCTACAATTAAGTAAACTGAAAGGAAACAATGTTGGGGTTCCAAGTGGAATAGGCGAGTGGCCACCAATATCCATTGGATGAAAATCCTTCTTAAATTTTTCCTAATTAGTAGTAAAACTATTCAGAAGACTATGGTACAAGGCTGTAACTTTATTTTCCAACATATAAGCAAAGCATCTATAAGCCATATCCTTTTACTAAACATCCATCAATCTCAATGATAAGTAAAAATTGTTAATGTGGACTTTCGCAGTAGTGGCCTTCTCCAAATAAAACTTTGTAGTGAATTTCTCTAGATGGGAGGGAAAGGGGTGAAGGATACCCATAAGGTTTAATGCCCCTTGGGAAATCCAACTGAATTGTTAATTAGCATCCATATCATTTTTCAAATCCTCTTCATCACTTTTAGAATGAGTACCTTCATTCTTGATTTCAATATTTTCACTAGTTACTAATCCTTCCACGTTTTCACCAAGTATTAATCCTTCCAAGTTTTCACCAGTTGTTAGACCTTCTAAATTTTTACCACTTGATGGCCCTTCATCTTCTTTGTTAGAATGTATTTCCACTGATTCTACAAAATCAACCAAAGAAGCATAAACCAAATCTTGAACAAAACTAACACTCCTCCACAACTAATTGTTTGCCCTATACTTGTACGCTTATTGGGGAATGATATGGGTGACTGGAACAATCCCAAGCTTCCTAATGTAATCTTAGGTAAAAGGTCTAAGAGCTGTCACTCCCCTTGAGTTACCTCATACAACTACTCGAGACTTTTGGGAGGGAGTTTCTCTTCAAAATCAAGATATTAAAACCCTTGAGGGTTTGGTTGAGGGGAACCTAGTTTATTTCTACCTTGCTAAGATATTTCAAGTTGATGAGAGAATATTCTTACCATACAATGGTGGAATTTTGGTGTCCAACTCAACTCTTATGATGTGTTATAAATTAGAACAAGGAAAGTAACCAAGGAACTAAAATCTATAATCAGGGTTATGTAGTTGAACTAAAGGGACCCATGGTTCCAAATCAATACCTCCTAATGATCAAAATCGACCTTCATAGGAGCTAAACAAAGATGTTGTGGTCCTACCCATGAATCACCAATTGTTGTGGCCACTACAACACCAGTACTATGCTAAGTGCAACTATTGAGGAATCCACATTTATTTGAAAGAGTTTGGTACAATAAGGGGATATTAATAGAAGTGTAATCACCAATCTTTTCTTTAGAAGATCAAATGCTTATTGACACTTTTGGCTCCAGAAAAATTTTGCATCCCACTTTAAGAGATTCACCATGGGCATTGTAATATGTGTGTATTTCCTTATGAGCTTGTGATAGTACTTGATATGGAAAAATGTGGTGCACAAACTTTTGACCATTGTGGTGGTTTGGGGTGTGGTGGAATATCAACAATGGAAAGAATCTAGCTTGATCCACCAATATTCCTCCATTACACCCTAAATGACCCAAAAGTACACCAAATTTAGTGTTGATACATTCCTTCAAGTTCAATGAGATTTGGATATGCTTGCATCTATCTAGAATTAGTCTTAAACCTATGAATAATTTCTCAATAAACTAAATACAATCCGATCATTCAAATGCACCTATAGAAATTTCTACACAAACTCCTTGAAAGCAACCACCACTATCCTTAAGAAGATCACAGATGCATTCTTCAATCCAAAAGGAATGAGAATGTGTGCAAAGCATTTCCATTTAGTTTCAAGTGTGGACTTAATCACGTCTTCTTCTATAATCATCCGCTAAAGTAACTTGAGAATCCATTTGTGAATGGGTATGTGTCTCTTCCTCTCATAGTTTCAAATACCTTGTTAGTGAATAATGTAGGGATTGGGTTATGGACATAGATTGGATTAATTGATCTAATATCCACAATTATTCATATTGCTCTCATATTCTTATTTTGGATTTCAATAAGATTGATGGAATATGATTCTACCACAAGATAATTTATCTAACCCAACCATTTAGAACTTCATCAACCTAACCATTTAACTTATATAAATGAGTGAGTCTACTTAGTAGTATAAACAGTGAAAACAAAAGTATAAAAAATATCAAAATTTACGTGTTTATTTGAGCTATGTAGATAAAATATTTTCAAGATAAAATTTACGTGTTTAATTTCTATACTATTCCAACAAAAATGACCTTTGTGCGTAGAAATCGTTAAGAAAAAAGGCGATATTTCGTCGTATCTTCATGTTTCAGGTGCGAGTTTGAACTCATTTTGAAATCTTTAGATTAAATTGTCGATGAAATCCACAATTTCATCCCACGTAATCTTATCACCCTCGCAATAAACGCAAACTCAAACTCCCAGGCAAACTCAAAATTGTTCATTTCACCTAGGTTTGAAAACCATAAACATGGTCATTATCAAGGTGTTAAATATAATTTCTAATAGCTACTGTATATAGACACTCTTGCAAATAAATGAACTAAGTTACTATTTTAAAAACTCATCTTAGATTAGGTAGTTATGATATTTTATTAATTATGTATGTGCTTTGATTATTGTAATTTGTTTTCTCTGTTTTCTTCCTCTAATTTTACATTTCTCATTTTTTTTCGAGATTACTCTTTTTTTCTGAAATTACAAATAGATTTGAAAAACATTTTAATCAAAGTACTCGAAAGTTAAAGTGACAAACATTTTTAGTGTGTTACAGGAGATTAATCACAAGATTTAAGTATAACATATTATGATATAAAATATCTAGTTGAAGACGTTAAATGTGTATATATATTAAGATATTTATTTTTCAAGACTGGAAATGTATGTTAATGCTAATAGCTATCAATCCATAATAAACAACAAAATATTTATTTTATGATAAATTTCACATTGCTAAAAAAATTAAAAATTCATAAAATTAAACTATATTATAATTTTATTTTCATTTATTATTATAATTAATTTTAAAATAATTATAATAAAGTTAAATATATATTTTAAAAAACATTGAACCAATTTTTAACCATGGAAATTTATTCCTACCATGGAAATTCTTAATATGTAATTAAGTTTTATTAAATTACCATAGGTTATCAATACCACATACCACAAAATCATAACTCACTATAATATTATATATGTTATTTCATTAATTAATCAATTCATTAAAAAACAAAAAAAATAAAACTACTTTAAAGATCAATTTTTTAATTCGTAATGTACTATTTAAAAAACTTTTAAAATATTTAATAAGAAATTAAATCTCTAATATACTACTTAATATTTTTTATAATTAAAATTAAAAATTTATAAATTTATTTCAAAACCAACACACTTGATTAATTTAAATAACCATCCAATAAATTTAACTGCCTTCATAATTTACTAAGTAATTTAAATAACTCTAGGTCAACATCGATTTACCAAACACCTCTTGACTTATGAAAACAATGAAATGCATTGTCCTCAACCATGCTTTGTACATTTCCGGTCTGTCACATGAGATCAATGGCAGCATCAAAGGTGAAAGAAAAAAACCTTTTAAAAGAAGTGCAAATAAGTACAAGTTTATCCAACTTTGAGGGTTAAGAGGATGCCTTTAACTTTGGGTTCCATCAGTAACTAAGTCGATCATTTGGCATGTCCACCGGACTCCCTGCTACTACAAAAAACTCTAGACCAATGTTAATGTGCAAGACGATCTCTGGAGCAATGTTAATGAAATCTAGACCAATATTAATGTGCATGACGATTTTGGGAAGAGTGTAAGTGTTGTTAGGAATCATTACTTTGTTTTTAGTGTGATTTTTTTGAAAGTTTTTTGGTGGGTTTTTCAAGTTTAAGTTTTCTAAAATTTTGTAGGAATTTATTGAAATTACAAGTTTGATGGGTAATCCCTACACACTCAAAATACTCTAAAGTTTTTTCAATATGTAGAATCCATATATAGTCAAAAAATCAGTTTAAATAATATGAATCAAGATTTCACCTCAAATTTTTTCGTGAAAGTAAAATCCAAAAAATCATACTCACAAACCATTTCATACCATCGTAAAGATGTTTTTTGTTTTTTGAGCCTTGTTCTTGGCCCAAAAGAATCCAATCAAAATCCAATCAGTGATTCAATAGAAACAAGAGGTAACCGAAGTTAGGTTAAGGAATAGTAGGTTATTTGGCCAATACTGAATCACCATGGGAAACAAGTAGACTTACAGATAAGGAAAAACCCTCATTCTATGAAGCACACAACAACTGGATTCCATCATCCATATCAATTGTCAGATTCGTCATGGGATGAACAAAGTTCTGCAGCAACTTTATGACTAATACATTTATACAAACCCGCCGAAGCTAATCTCTATTGAAATAGAAACCATTAAACCCTAGGTTTTAAGTATGTAAGCTTTGAGAAGAATCCTCTTGCTCAATGTGAATATTTCTACCATCTTGTGGACTTTGTGGAACGACCCTTTTGCCTTTGCTTAAGAGTCTCTTCAATGAACGAAGACGGATGACGGGGGACATGAGTGATTTCCGACTTGGTGAAAACACCTCGTGATCATCACTAGAATAAAGCCTGGGAGAAGAAAAACCTTCAAGTCTATGTGGTATGTCGATGATGAACTTGTCTAGGGTTGCACAAGAAGTGGATACAGTCCCTTTTTCGAAGAAGGGAGAGTTCGACATAGACGGAACCCTCTTTTGTGTTGGCCCGGGAAGCATTTTGTTGGGTTGAGTCAGAGATGGGAGAACCTCATCATGCCTGCCAGGATGGCACAGATGGATGTCGAAATTGGCTTCCATGGAGGACGATGCAATGCCCTCTGAAATGGTGGGTAGGGGAGCCTTCTGCTCTGTTTCAGAGCCACTCTCCGACGCGGTCTCCTTGCTGCCTACTACAACCATGATGGAACTAGAGGGCGTATCGGGCTGAGCATTGGCTCGATACAGAGGGCAAGTCGAATGTGAGTGGAGCCACATGTCGATGCAGTCGATGTGAAATATGTGGTGGCATTGTTGACATAGATTGTCATTGATGTCAATATGGCAATATTTGAGGAGCCAAGAGGAGCAGATAGAGCCATTAGGGGAGAAAACAGAGCTATCAAAGGAGCAAAGAGCAGACAGGGCCATTGAGGAAGCAATCAAAGCTATCAAATCCATCGGAGGAAGTAGACAGAGCAATCGGAGCAAGAATGCCAAAGAATACACTAGCGGGAGCAATATATGCCACAAAAGGGTTATATGCATGCATTAACACCATCGGAGGCCAAAACTCACATATATATGCATTTACAGTATCGGAGTCTAAAGACTTAGTTGTATTGCAAATACACTATCGGAGGCAGAAATCATAGGTGTATTGGAAATTATTATAGGTGGAAGGTTTAACGCTATTGGGTTTGTAGAACCCATATAGCATCACCCCTATGTATTTACTTATTTATCGCCGAATGCCATTTACACAGAGAAATCATGCTAAACACTTAGCAGATTCAGGAAAGCGGACTTGAAATTTTATGCCCGACAGTGTTGAGTCTTACCGGGTCCGGCACATAGTATCGCATCACTATAAGTGAGTGGTTTATGTTAAGGTCTAGACCTGAACCTTTGCGATTTGCGATTGTTGACATATATCGCATTGAAACTTTGGGGGCGGGAGTTATAAAGTGTTAAGCGGCCCATTGCAATCACCAATAGCGATTAGTGATATCGTATCGGACCTCCGCCAAGGGCAAGCGCCGATTGCAATGAATGTTGCGGACCCAATGCAACATTACAATTGACTTAATGCTATATCATGTCTACCATGTCGGAAGTGACCATTGCAAGTTATAAAGTAATGGTGCGATATGCTGTGACTGCCAATTGTGATTACACTGCGGACTCGATGCAGGTATAGATGAGGGAGTAATAAATTTGAAGTCCGCCCATTTAGCGTTTTGGTCATTTTTTTCATATGTTCCCATATATTACATTTGTGACCATAAAAAGGTAGGCTCACATTACCTGGGCATCCGACCCTCCACCGTTGATCATCCCCTTGTAGATCCAATGGTCTACATATATTTCGGGTGGACATATAACTCGAAGAATACCCGCCCGAAAAAGCGATATCCTCTTCCTTCCCGCTGATATGTGTCACCTGCCGAGTGGAATCAAAAGCCATCTGCTTAATACCAGTTCCTCCTTAAGGCCCTTCCGAAATACCACTTATGGTATAAGAATAATTGCATTGTGCGGGGTTTTTTAGGCCAAAAAATCTTACAATAACAGTTATGATAGTTCAAGAGGCCTGAACGAAAGTTGATTGTGATTGTGATTGGGACGTGGAATGTGAGTCTGTCCTGATTGGTACAGTCTCTCCATTAAACAATAAAGTCATATATATGCCTATTATCATTAAAAGGAAAAAAGTGTTTATTTTATAGTTTTAACACGCACCAGTGAGCACGAAGAGGTAGAGGAAGCCACAACGACTGAAAAGCCAGGAAGCCGAAGGGTAAGCCAGTGTAGAGGAAACCAAAAGGTCCAAGCAATGAGGAAGAGGAAAGCCAAAGGACAAGCTAGCGTAGAGGAAGCTAAAGCTGAAGAGCCAGTGGGAAGTGGAAACGAACAATCAGAGGCATTAGGAATACGAAAACAGGAAAAAACAAGGAAGTGGTGTGCAAATAATCAATGTAAGTGGAAGCCGAAGTTCAGGCAGAGGTAGCAGAGTCAGGAGAAGTAGGAGAATATGAGTGAAGCAGAAGCTCAGCAAGTTTGGGAGCAAAGAACAACAGCAAAACAGTTTATACCAGGTTAGGGTTGGAGCCCATGGGGTTGGAGCCTCAAAACTAAAAGGATTGGAATCCTTGGGAGTTGGTGCTCCTAAGTGCAGAACTATTGCCTTAGCAAAACAAAGTTAGTGCTCTGGAGGTTGGAGCCTCACAAAAGTCCAAGTTGATGCTTGGAAACCGATTGCGACTATTTATATATTGTATCTATTTCATTGCACTATTTGTGTTAATAAAAGCATTTTTTCCAACTATCTATTTGTGTGTTCCATATATACTTGTTTTGGTGATAAAAAGAAAAATTAGTAAGAAATACTGATTCACCCACCCTCTCAGTATTTCCAACAATTGGTATCAGAGCGAGCTTTTTCATATTAGCCTAACAGCTTGAAGAAGGATTCGTAGTCATGATGAGAAATCACGAAGCATCAGGAAAACCTCCTCTGTTCGATGGCACCAACTTTGGATTCTAGAAAAAGAGAATGACCTACTACTTAATGTCCCTTGGACTTGAAGTTTGGCATTGCGTTCTAAATGAGTACCAAATTCCTGCCACTCTTCCAACAAATCAAGATGAGAGGAAATCCTACATTGCAAATGCAAAAGCCTTGAACTCCATCACTGGTGGAATCACTGATTTCGAGTTTACAAAAGTCATGAATTGTAACTCTACCAAAGAAATGTGGGATAAGCTAGTTGGCTTATACGATGGAGACTCAAAATTCAAGAAGGAAAAGCTTCAAACTCACAGAAGGCAATTTGAAAGTCTGAAGATGGAAGATGAAGAAGATATTGCATCATACTTCCTTCGGGTAGCTGAAGTGGTCAATTCTCTTAAAGGATTGGATGAAAAGATTGAAGAAAGTACCGTTGTTCAAAATGTCTTAAGATCTCTTCCAAACAGATTTGACTCCAAAATTAGCACCATAGAATAAGCAAAGGATCTAAATACTCTGAAGAGATGGAATCCTCACTGCCTATGAGATGAGAAAAGGTGGCCCAAGCTCCATAGATGCAGCATTCGAGACCTCAAAATCAAAGAAGGGGAAAGAAAGAAATGATGGTAATGATGACTCCGATGTGGAATCCGAATTGGCTCAATTTGTATGAAAGATGAAGAAAGATTTAAGATAAAAGGTAAGTACCCTCTTATCTGTTTCAAATGTGGAAAAATAGGTCATTATGCTGCAAAATGTCCTCATAAATATGATAGTGATGATGAAGGAAATTCTAAAAGAAGGGTATACAAAAAGAAAGGGACCAATAAGAAGAATTTCTTTTGTAAGCAAGATGAGTCTGATGACAATGAATTTGTAGTCATCAAAAGGAAATCAGATGAGGAAAGTTACCATGATGAAAGCCAAGAAACATTATTCACGGCATTCTCAAATGAAAATGACTGAGGGCTAGAAGGAAATGTAGATGAACTGTTAATAAGTTCCATTGAAGAAAATGAGAAATACGGAATAAAATCATTTCTCTCAAGGTAGAAAACAAGGAAACAAGAAGAAGATAAGATCTCTTGGAAACAAAGCTAAAAGAAAAAGAAGAGACTTGCCAAGAACGTGAAGCTGAAATAGTATCTCTGAGGAAGGAACTGGAGAAAGTTAAAAAGGGTTGGAAAAGCTCTCAAATACTTGAGACTATCCTGAAAAGTCAAAAACCTCAACATGACAAGTCCGGAATAGGTTTTAAAGGAGAATCATCAAGCACTAAGAATAGTGTGAAAATCTATGCTGATGCACTTTCCAACAACCCAAAAGAAGAAAAAGTATGTCATCAAAAGTGCATCCCAGATCCAAATAATGAAGAAAGAATAATACCAAAGAAGAATGTGGATTCGAATCATGGATACTACAACAAACACAAACCAATATTCCATCAAAGGCCCATCTCAAATCCAAAGAATGAAGCGGGAGTAATTCCAAGGAAGGAAATTGACTCAAACCGTGGCTACTACAACATGTACAAAACTATCTATCTTGGACATTGTTTTCATTGTAAAAACTTTGGTCATCAAGCCAGACATTGCATGGCTCGCAAGAGTGAAACACCAAAGCTATGGGATCAAATAATCAAACCATGTGGCCCAAAAAGGCAGGGACAAATCAGAACCTTCAATTCGTTTGATCCCTTGAACAAATTTGATCTGATTTGCTCATTATTCTACAATAATGGACACTATGAACAAAACTGCCCACTCAAAAGGAGAAAAGCAAGTAGTGAGAATCCCAACATGGATAAATGTGGCCTGGCGCTATATGCTCAAAATAATGAAAATCATTGGTTTGTGGATAGTGGGTGCTCCAGACACATGACATGGGACAAAAGGAAGTTTTTCTCATTGAGCAAAAAGGAAGGAAATGTGTCCTTTGGAAGTGGATCTAGCAGAATTGCGGGAAAAGGAACTGTTACCCTCATCAATGGAAAAGGAAAAGCTCAAGATGCTCTTCTAGTAGACAGGCTCAAACACAACCTTTTGAATGTCATCCAAATCTGTGATCAAGGACATAATATTGTCTTTAGCACCAAAGACTGTGAAATAAGGAACTCTTCCTCAGGGGAACTTGTGGTAAAAGGGGTTAAAACACCAGACAACATTTACATTCTGAACAAGATTCAAGAAAATAAATGCTACCTGAGTCAGACAGATGAAAGTTGGTTGTGGCACAAGTGACTTGGACATACAAGCTTCGAAAATCTGATCAATATCAGCAAGATTAAAGTTATACAAGACATCCCAAGGTTATTCAAACCAAATCAAGGAGTATGTGGTCCCTGTCAACATGGAAAGAAATCCAGAACCAACCACAAGATCAAGGAGCTCTCTACATCAAAGCCTTTGGAGATCATCCATGCTGATTTATGTGGACCAACTAGAAATTAGGCACTCCAAGGAGAAAGGTACTTTGTTTTATTTGTTGCTGACTATACTAGAATGATGTGGATATATTTTATAAAATATAAATCTGAAACATTTGAGTGTTTTAAGAATCTAAAAGCACTTGTAGAAAATGAAAAGGACTCAAAAATAAAGTGCCTAAGAACAGATAGAGCGGGAGAATTCACATCAAAAGAATTTAATGAGTTTTGTAACATACATGGAATTAAAAGAGAATTCTCTGCTGCCAGAACACCCCAGCAAAATGGTGTAGTTGAAAGAAGAAACCAGACAATATAATAAATGGCAACAATAATGTTGTTAGCAGTAGACTTGCAGCCAAAATTCTGGAGAGAAGTAGTCCGGACAAATGTCTATACCTTGAATCGAACTCAATTAAGACCACATTGTGAAGAAAATCCTTATGAATTGTGGAAAGGAAAACCTGCTTTAGTAAAGTACTTCAAGATCTTTGGAAGCAAGTGCTTCATAAAAATCAATGATGGCTCACTAGGAAAGTTTGATTCTTAGGTTGATGAAGGGATATTCCTTGGATACTCTACATGGAGCAAAGCCTAGAAGTGCTATAATTTTCGACTAAAGAAAATAGTGGAAAGCATTGATGTAAAGATTGATGAAGACCTTCCAGAAAAAGAAATTGAAGAACATGAAGATGATCTTCTCATTGAAGAAGAAGAACCTAAAGAAGAAGAAATAGATCAGGAGGAAGAAGAAGAAGAAGAAAAAGAACCACCTCATACCCCTTCAAAGATGAAGTTTCTCCAGAAATATCATCCAGAAGAGCAGATTATTGGCAATAGAGATGAAGGGATGCAAACCCAAAGAAGGATGATAATTACACCAAAGAGAAACATTATTACTCTTCTATCCATGATAGAACCAGAAACATTTGCACAAGCAAGGATCCTCATTGGGTAAAAGACATGGAAGAGGAAATGTCCCAAATTGAGAAAAACGAGACATGGGATATGGTACCTTGTCCAAAGGACCAAAACATAATAGGAACCAAATGGGTGTTCAAAAATAAAATGAATGAAGAAGGACAAGTTATCAAAAACAAGGCAAGGCTTGTCTACAAAGGTTATTCACAAATTGAATCAATGCAAACTTTGAAACGGGAACTGGTACTGTTACCCGTTTTGTAGAGAGAGTAAAAAAGTGACCCGATTTTGAAAAGCGGTGATACAGAACACACATGTTTTTTTTAGAGCATAGTTTTTGACACTTTAATTTTTTTAATGTACATTGTGATACATTGCATTTTAAAATGGTAGTGATTTTCATGTTGATTTAAAAAAGTGGTTATTTTGCATCAGACATTTTTTTTAAGAGACCTATTTTTTGACTTTAAATTTTCTAACGTATGAAATGAAAATAATTATTTCGTAAATTTAATAATTTTGGAAGTGGTCTTCTTCTTCATATTTTCTAGTTTTTATTTATTTTTATTTTTTTTGTAGTGGGGTTTTTATTGATTTGCATATTTAAAGAAGAAGGTCAATATTTTGCATTTTCGATATTCTACATATTTATATATCGTTAATTAAATTTTCAATCCACATGAAATAGTTGTCTCTAAAAAACAAATATAAAAA
>APFE030168853.1:372378-423820 GCA_000404065.3 Pinus taeda
TTTATACTATTATTTCGAAATGTTGAAATTTCACCCTTGAAAAAAAATTTGTTATCTCAGCATCAACACTTTTCGTTTTGAAGGTGTTTTTTGCACAAAATTTACCATTGAGAAAAAAAAAAATGTTATTTGAACATCAACACTTTGTTTTGAGGGTGTTTTTTGGACAATTTTTGCACAAAAAATTGATTTTCACCACCATTTTTAAAACATGTTGAAAATTAACCCTGGAAAAAAAAAAAAAAGGTGTTATTCCAGCATCAACACTTTTCGTTTTTAGCACTATTTTTGATGTTTTTTCGGGTTTTTTGGCCACAGTTCCCGTTTTGAGTTTATAGTTCATGTTTCAAAGTTTACATTGTTTTGAAAGAATTGACTTTGAAGAGATATTTGCACCAGTAGCTCGTATGGAAGCTATCAGGATGTTCTTGGCATTTGTTTACTCAAAAGGATTCAAAATCTATCAAATGGATGTAAAATCAGCATTTCTGAATGGGGAACTCAAGGAAGAAGTATAGATGGAGCAACCAGAAGGGTTTGATCTAACGGAAGGAAAAGACTTAGTCTATAAGTTGAAAAAGACATTATATGGGTTGAAACAACTTCCCAGAGCCTGGTATGCAAGATTAGATCACTATCTACAACAACAAGGCTTCAAGAAGGGAGTAGCAAGGAGTAATATCTACATAAAGACAGATGAAGGTAAGCTACTAGTCACATTTTTTTATGTTGACAATCTGATTTTTTTCTAGCAATAACGATGAAATGAGCCATGAATTTTCTCAAAACATGTCAAGAGAATTCAAGATGTCAATGATAGGAAAGTTATCTCACTTCCTTGGACTACAAGTATCTCAAACCAAAGCAGGATTGTTTATATCTTAAGCCAAATATCTTAAAGACTGTAATGCCCCACTTAAATCGTATCCTGCAAATTTTATTAATGTTTACATTATCTAAAAATATTGAGAAATATTGGTTTAATATAAAATTCATGGTTTCTATTATTCAAATTCCCAAATTTCTTTCTCAAATTGAATCTTAGGTAGGATATGGTCTCCTTCCATTATTTCAAATAATATATGTATTCATCTCACATTCCCTAACATACCCTCACATTTACTAGGGAGAATACATGGTCCTCTCCATGTAAGTACATCTCACTTTCCCCAATGTACCCTCACATTTACTAGGGAGAAGACATGGCCCTCTCCAACTCATTATTAATATATATATATATTCATTTCACATCCCCCAATGTACCCTCACATTTACTAGGGTGAAGACATGGTCCTCTCCATGTAATTACATTTCACATTCCCCAATGTACCCTTACATTTACTTGGGAGAAGACATAGTCCTCTCCATTTAATCATCAATATATATATTCATCTCACATTCCCAAATGTACTTTTCAGATTTACTTGCGAGAAGACATGGTCCTTTCCCATTAAATTCCCAATTTTATATTCATGTCACATTTCCAAATGTACTCCTAGCTCTACTTGGGAGAAGAGAAGTCAACTGTAAGGATGGATGAGAAGCTAATGACATTAATAAGAGGTGGTTGAGGAGAAGAAGGGAAGGAGGGTATAAAAAGGGAAGGGAGGGTCTTGCTTGGGGGGACGGGGGTTGATTGTGATTTTTTGGACTTGTTGTGTTTTTGGAGACCTTAGAACCCTGTGGAGGTTTCTTGGGTTGTTGAGAGGAGGGAAATATTGTTATCTTGGTTTGGATATTTCATCTTGGACACACACATTACATCTGGTTGGACTTGGGCTCGGAGGGCTAGGGAACCTGTGGAGGTTTCTTGGGCTAGGGATTATTTCCTAGTTGGCTGGGAGATAAATCCAGTTGGGTCCGTCAAGAGGTGCACTCAGCAGGAGCAGCAGGACAAAGGTATCTCCATCAGCCATCGGTACAGATATTTCTCCATAGACTACTCTTGTAAAGTTTATTAGAATGAAATATTGACCTTAATTTATGTTGATTATAATGTAAATGATAAAATTTTATTTGTTTAAAAGCCGTGTATGTAAATAAGTTATCTCCTCTTATCGCATTTAATTTCAGAAGAAATTAGATATGTTAGCAGACCCTAGGATAGTGCTCTTACACATGGTATCAAAGCTTTGGTTCAAAATCTGGACCCAAAGCCCACTAAACCCCAAATACCGCTAGAAGGAGGGCTTGAACCTCCGACCTTGTAGCTGTTAAGCTGTTGTGGTTAACAATATTTACCCGTCATCATTGCCGCCATGGCCTCATTTTCAACACATACAACACCTACCAACGAATCCGCTAGATTTCCCAATACGGTAACTACACGGCTAGTTGGCTCGAGAGCCCAACGTTTATTCTTGGTCTGCTGGTGTTCATTACGGGGATGAATATCAACATGTGGGCAGATTATGTTTTATTATCTCTGTGCTATGGGAATGAGCACTACAAGGTTCCTAGAGGAGGGTTGTTTGAATATGAGAGTTGCCCCAATTATTTTGGTGAGATGGTTGAATGGTTTGGATAGGCTCTCATGACTTGGTCTTTCGCAGGTCTTAGTTTTTTTCTATACAGCTGCCAACCTAAACACCCATCAAATGCTCTCCGTCCCTCCCTTCGTAGCTCTCTAGATCTCTATTGGCCAAGGAATCATAAAGGCATGCTGTCATATTTACGTTTTAGCTTTGTGTTTTAGCTTTACGTGGGTAACCAATAACCAGAGTTCAAATCCCAACAAGATTGCACTTGCCCACAAAAGTTTGCCATCACTAGCCCCTAGATCATAGGGTGCTTGTTTTTGCAAAGAATTAACAGAATTGTAACATGTTCAAAATGGGCACATGCGTCGACATCTCTTGGAGGAGCTCTGGATTATAGATGTAACAACCCAAGTAGTTTGATTGAAGATTCAAGCATCATGGCCTCTAAGGCTGAACCAAGGGAGCTTTCCACTAATGAATCAGGTGGTATTTCACAAATCTTGCTTCCTTTTCTATATTTTATTTTGCAGGATTGTTGTTTTAAAACACCAAGGTTCTCAAATATTTTGCTTGCACAGAATTGAATATTTTGGTCTTTTTCATTTGCAAATCTATCAATTTGTGTTTATGTCCTTCAGAAGATTTTTTGCGAGGCCCCCATCTTTAAAATATATGAAAAAAAAATGTAGAGAGGCAATCACAATTTTAGTATTGATGATGATTGTAATTTTGAAGCACAACAGGGATTAAATGCGCAGATTTCTGAGTTTGTTTATAACAGCATTGAGGTTGTTATTGAGTTTCCTAAGCACCATCAACTATACAATGACATTGTGCCAGCAATGAGGCCACTGCTACTTTCGTTCACTCATTACGTTTCTATTCCAATCGAGTGATATCTGAGTCTGGTTTGAACAATTTTAGGAGAAAAACAAGAAGAGAAAACTATGTTTACCCACCAAACAGAGGTCCGGATTTGGATGGTTAATTGATTATATAGAACATTTGATCGGTCTCCTATGTGTATGGAAATACTCCATTCCCTTCATCGTTAATTTTTCGGCTTCAGCTGGGTTTTTTCTCATGTTGTGGGACACCCCAATCTCCCTTGCAGTGCCTATCACCAATGCAGTTACTTTTGCAACAACAGCAGTGGCGGGCTCGGTTCTGTTGGGCAAGGATATGAATATTAAGTACTCTCTGGTGGGTCTTGTTTTAATTATAACCAGGAATTGGTTATGCATCACTTCTACTTAACTGCAGTCTACAGTTTTAGAAAATATGATGTTGTTCATTCATGACCAAATTCATCTTCTTCTCACAATCACGGTGAGATAAAATTATTGTTTCTCAGGTATCACTAAAACTTATATTATAGTTTCAATCACCTTAGCAGGCTAGGATGGTAGGCATGGCTTTTCTTTTGATATGTTGTCTGTAATATAACAAATTGGCAACAATCATTGCATTCAAACTTCTTTAAGAATCAAACTATTAGGGTTTAGGTTTTTCAGAAAATTCACGATGGTCCCTTTCTTTTGATCAGTAAGTTTTTGATTTCAAGACAAAGTATTTTTCCTTGATGGGTGCAAAATTTGTTAGATCAGTTCAATGACGAAAGGCATATTTATGTTTTCATATGATATTCCCATAAATGAGAAACAGTTACTAGAAATACAAAATAAACGAGAAAAGGATTCAGAAGGGAAAACGGTAATTCTCAATCATGCCAGAACTTTTCGACATCGTTAAAAATTATGAAATTAAAAAAAAAAAAGGATCATATTTGTGCTCTAACAAAAACTATGTTATCCTCAATGATATGATTTATATTCACAATAGAAAGTTTACAACAATGCACATGTCAAAATGTTCAAGGGTCAGTTCCTAATTGATAAATCAATTCACAAATAAACTATTATTTAGATACCATCTAATCTGTTGTTTCTTTCAGAATGAAAGAGGTAGAGGCACCACTTTGACCAGGATGAGTGGTATTATGATTAAAACCTTATAAGCTCTCCTCTATAGTAGCCTTCAGAACCTCTGAAGGCACCATCATCCTGAGAACTGCCATCATCTCACATCCTAGTGGTTGCAACAAGGCAGGCCACCTGTTATCCAATAAAAGGCAAATATTTGAGTGGACAAACACCAAATTTCGAGCTTTTTAAAAGGTTAGGAAACTCCTCGTCATTAGAATGGATGAAAAAAAATACTCATTCCAATTTCTGACATGGTAACGTATTAGTCACATGAACAATGAAGAGTTAAAGTGATTTAAATTTTATTAATAGAAACATCAACCAAGACCTTTTCTATTGGTTGTTTCTCACAGGTTGGAATGATATGGGAAATGGCCAGAGCTTTTCAAATCCTTACTATTCTAAGAGTGAAATCAAAATATATATCAACAAGCCTCATATCTCCTTGTAAAGTCTGATAATGTTCTCAAAATATACCATGTCCACTATTTATTTACACTCTTCCATACATCAAAGAAGGGGATCATGAATACAAAGAACTTCATGTGACTGTACAACCTTCTATTATCTTTCAAATCCTTACTGTAACACCCCCAATGTCCTGCCCACTAGGAAATTTCAAGGCCTTATTTCTCGAAATATTCATCTTGATATGAGGGTCTCTCAAAGCCTCACCAAAAATCGTCACCCTCATTTGACACCAAATCTCTGGTAAGACATCCAAAACCCAATGGCCCTATGAGAAAGTTGAGCCAAGGTGTCCCTCTCAAAAAAAAAAGAGAAAAAAAAAATTATGCACACGATCAATTGCATAGCCCACAACATATCATGACTGGTAATTCATAACACTTCTCTATCACAGCTATACCAAATCAAACAAAACTAGAATATAAGGTAACCTCGACTTTGATTGCAACTCAAAAAAAAAAAATATATCTCTTAGCATGGTCAAGAATATTTAGCAGCTACTCAACAGTAATAAGGGGCCATAAATACAAATCACTTTGTGTGATTTCACAAACTTCTAACATACACATGGGTAGAGTACAATATATTTTACCTGAACTTCATCCTATGAGAAGCTATATTGAAACTAGAAGGGAATTTAGAAACCAATAATTAAGCATGTGGAAAGGAGTTAAGTGACTAGAGGTCTAGATGACTTCACAAGAATTTATGCCTGTCTAGGTGACAGTGTCGTGAACTCAACCAGGAATGAAGGTATGGCTATTCTCAATTTCCAGACTACTCAAGCTTTCAAAATGATTCCATCACAATTGAAGGTTTGACTTTGAAATGAATTCGATTTCGTGACAGCCATATAGCATGCCAAAGGTTCCCTCTCTAATTTATAATCAAAGTAAAAAGTTTAAACATATGTGGTTGATAAACCTCTTGAAAATGTCATGGTATAAACCCCTTGTAGTTTTCATGACACCAACTTAGTTTTAAAAAAAAAAAAAATCTGAAATCTAATTACCATAGATTTACACTATCAAATAACATTTTATCCATAACAATATCAAGGAAAATTCACCCTATAAAAATAAAAAACAAGACTGAAATGGAACCTGCAATGTCTTCATAACTTTCTGAGTGCTCTTATGGTATTTTTGCTTTAGATTCTGGGTTTTAAAGTCACCTTTATGATGCTTTTATGTTAGTACTCTGACTTACTTTCATAAGGGAGAAGGTGCTATGATTAATTTCTTAATCAAACTGATTGATCCTCCTAATATGACAATTTTAATATGAAAATGCTAAAAATACAATTGATCATTTTCCCGCATAAGAGAAAAAATTCCTATGCCATACCAGCAAAGAAATTGTTAGAATTAGAACCAGAATTCAAAATCTGCAGGTGCTGACAAATAAGCACAAAATCATCCACTAGGAAATGAAGAAGGAACCTTCTGGATCTAAGGAAAAAAAAAGCCAAATCTCAAAAGAAAGAGAATGTAAAAAGCTATTTAGTGTCAATAACAGCTTGCCTAGACAGTCTGTCTGCCCCCTACAAATTTAATGTGGTAGGTGACCAAACCAACGTAGGAGCATAGCCATATGCATTTGGAGTGGGTTGACCAATTCTCATAAAAATGGAAGTTGATCTGCACAAGTGCATGTGATTATTTCTAGCATGTTCTCATGCATACAAGCTTTTTTTAGCATGATAAACTAAATGTTGGTCAAATAATGCATTTGACGAAGCACTGAAATTTTAGTATAGGTTGATTACAGATCTCCTTCATTTTGGATGGCAATTGCAATAATGTACATGAGTATGAACGCATACCAAATGTCAGCCCAAGGATTTGATGGCTTTATGAATCAATCCTTCTCTTCCAAATTTTTCTTCACAAAATAGTATCTAAATGCAACAATGTTGATCAATTGTAAATTCAACAGTGTTGAGCCATTGTGAAAACGACCAAGGTAACTTATTTCTCCAACACCACAACCCTGTGCCTACTCTATTTGCCATTAAAATCAGTGTGCTCTAATAGGCAGCACTTTACCCCAGAAAATATGACAGCCAACTTCAATCTTCATACTCTCTGTACACAACCTAAAGTTGTTAAGATTCTTTCATCTTGAGCTAGTTTGAATTGGCTAGTTGAGGCCCAAATTCAAGGTTATAGTCTTGTAGACTCAATTCTTTCTGGGTAAAGTGTTTGCCAGCAACATTGCATCAGATCAAGTGCTTCAAACCCAGATTATTAGCAATAGTGCAGATCACTATCACTTGGCAGAATAAAACAACAGAGCAGTCTTGAGCCCTAAACTTTAATAACTCAAAATAAAAACAAAAATCGTGGCCTAACTCATTTCCATAATTGGTGAAATGGTTTTTAGTATCTGTTGGTTTATTTGTAATTAAAATTTCATATCATAATATTTATCATCAGTTGTGATCTATGTTTTAGAAATAGGTTACAATTTTGTGGCTTTGTTGGTAATAGGATGGAGATGTAGTCACAATTACTATGATGTTGTTTCCTGATGGCGGAAAAGCTATTGTCTGACCCATATCTATTAGTCAGACATGCTCATGAGGATGTATAGTGTGGTAGCAAGTTTTGGTTTAATTGTTATTATCATCAATGGATACAGTGGTCATGGAAAAACTTCTTTGTTTTGGCCCAGGAACTTGCAGAAAGCATCACTTTAGACAAACTGAATTCAAAATCTTATTCTTCAATGGACTTTATTTCCCTGTGTGGCCTGTGTCTGTTTATGACTACCTACATAAATATCAGGTTACTATATTTTAATCTTTGGTTGATGTCCATCCTCTGCCTCCGGAACGTCAATGATGTGTGTTCTACTTATGGTGTTGTAGGGTATTGTTCTCTGCAACCTGCTTGATCTGTATTGGTGTATGGTTTTGGACCCTTTACATGATCCTCATCTTATGCTTCAGAGCCTCTGATGATTTTCTTTACACTGATGCCTGTGTAGATCCTTTCCCTCTTTCATCCGATTATCCTTGCAGGTTATTTTTTCTGAGCCTTTAACTGAGATCCTTCCTTTGCTTCAGGGACAATGATGATGTACATTCTACCCGATATGTAGATTGTTTCCCTCTGCAATCTTCTTATCCTTATCAGGTTATAGTTTCTGAGGCATTTTTTGATATCCTTATCCTTTTGATGTGCAGTCCAATCACAAGTTTGTAACTTTGTGGAACGTTGCCCTCTGCAATATGCTTATCCTTTATTAAAGCACTGCTGAGATTTAGAGTGGGAGCACAGTTCTATCCTTTTTCTTTGGCCTGTTATCAATCTCAGGGGGCCACATTTGTTCCTCTTTATAGTTCCTTTTTGCAACTTTCTGACATAAGGGATATCAGTGATCATTCATATAGATAGTTCATTACCTCCTTTTATGTTTAATATTAAATCATATTGCAGTAACGACTGTAAAGTGTGCCTTGTTAAGGAAAGGGATTCAGACACAAACAATTTTCTAGTTTTCTAGAGCAGGAAGAAACTTAATATGCAAAATAACACTTGGAAACTTGCACGTGATAGACCATAAAAGCTAAATAAAGAACCTGAGTACAGCCAACACTACATACAAATTGGATGGATATGTAGAGATTCATTGCCAAGAATTTTACTCCAGGCAACATTATTAGCTGATATAGTTTTTGGCCTCCCTAGTTAACGGATGGGACTTCATTCCGTTTCTACTGTTAGGTCTATGTTGCTAGTAATAGTCCATGACAGAAAATAAATTATTTCTTTGGGGCCCATTCGTGCTTTCCAGACTCTAGAGTATCTCAGTTCTTCTTTCTCTAAGGGAATTGGAGCTAAAAGTAGTTCAATTTCTACTGAACTCTGTTAAGTGCCACTATCTATAGGAGCTTGTTCGCATTCTTGCAATTTTGAATATTATTGATTTTTATTGATTTTTTTTGACAAATTCTAGTTCAAACCTCCATCACCATGGGAGCAGTTGTCTTCCAGTTAATTAATCTCATCATTGGACAGTTCTTGCATGGTGAAAATATCCTTACAAGATTATATTTATCTTCAAGTTGTTCTCCAAACAACCATCTTCAAGTGATTAACTGTCTTCATGTCATGAAAATAATTTGCTCTTTTGTTGGCTAGACTGAAACGAATACAGTTAGGGGATGTCACCTAGGCTTGGACACATCTTCGAATCCGAGGAGTCTCCTGTAAATGGTATGTTATATTGACCCAACCATCTAAGGCCGATCTTCAAAGAAGTTAGGGAGTCTTTTGTAGTTTTTCTAGTTTCTTTACATTTAAAGGCTCCCATATATACCATGACTTGTTGACCCAACGCGCTTAGGCTCATCTCCAAAGAAGCTAGGAGTCCTTTGTGATTATCCCAACGTCATTACATTTGAAGATTGTTTCCCTCGTACCTTCATGGATTCAAAAGTGAGAAAGAGGCTTTATATTAAAACAGATCTTCAACATACTTCTACTACAAGTTGGTTCTATGTTGATGTTATGCCTGCGTGAAATACTTTTACAAACAGAGCTAGATTCTCCCTTTGAATAATAATAATAATAATCTAATTTTAGGTCATGGCCGAGACACGAAATTGGTTTATGAGACCCCTTGTTTCTGGGACAAGGGATCCGCCTCCTTGCAGTGATCAGACTACTAAATTCTGTGGAGGTCTACCTTCTCTACTCCCCTCTAGATTTGGATCTATGAACTCTTACAAGGAAATACATGTTCTTAACCATTAAGCCCACCAAGGCCATTATAAGCTTTGCCTTTGTACAAATTTTAATCTTAACATTTCTTTCTTTCTGTAGATGAATGATTATAGAAATAAGAAGATGAGGTTGTTAAGCTTCTTGGAACCTATAAATGGAGACACCAGATCTGCAATATAGTGAGGATGTCACAATAAAGACCTAAATTTAGTTTATGGTTGTAATGCTCATGACTCCTATTGACTAGAGCGTGTCATTTAAATACCCTCTACTATAAACATAGGGATATAGTATAGAGTGGTTTGAGTTACTACGAAGCCCAAAACATGCCAAGAGTTTTCCCTAAGTGATCTAGTACTATCCTTACCCTTTGATAATTTTTTTAAAGGCATGGTTAATTGGTTAAAGTGTTCTTAATTGAATTGAACTTCAAAAAAATTGATTTTCGCTAGAATGCATCAATCTAGCATGGTGAGATTCAATGTAATGGTTTCTTCTAATCCATACGTATTAAGCCTAGTCTTGTAACTAAGTATGCTTTGTCATGTTGTTTGTTTATTAATACAAAGAAATCTAGAAAGTAATCAAGAAATTAGTTAATAATGAATAGGTACAGGTAACAAGGAAAAACAATAAAACTAGTAGGCAAACAATCCAAAGAAAAATGGGCTGACATGATGTAACCTAAGGTTGAGGAAAGAGGATGCCAACAATTATTGCATGGTGCATAACATATGGAGGCCTGACAAAGATGGTCTAGTGGGGTAGAATTTTCTAGTGAAAACATAGATTGAATACTATGGACTTGTGTAAGGCTTACTGTGATAGTTAATTTTAATGATCTTAAATTAAATGAGAAGATCAATTCGTAGAGAATTTGGGATTTTAGAATGGAAGTTTATTTTGTCAATAAAAGACCAGTGAAAATATTAGGATACACTTTTACCCTTATTCTAGTGTTGAATAAAAATGTCGTGAAAAATAATGTATCTCTAGTTTTGGATAAAAGGACCCTCAACTTTCTTCGCAACTTTTGTGGTCACTGGCCACTTATGAAAGGAGTAGGCATCTTTAGAAATGCAGTGCCATTTAGAGGGGAAATACTAATAGCAGCAGGGCAAAAGCAATTATTCCATTCGTTAAATTATTTCTCATTTGTCTGGTCATATTGTGAGCTGCAGTATATATCATGAAATTGTTTTCGTACTAGTAAACAATGATTATATATTTAATAAATTTGAACCTTTTGACATTTACAGGACATTCTCTCAATTTACAAAAAAAAAAAATATGAAAATCATGTTAAATTTTTTTTTTGAAGTTTTGAGTCTTTTATTTTCAAGATTAACTAAATGGGTTTGGAAGATGAAAAACCATCAAATTGGAAGAGTGGGACTTTTATATTCACTAAGGTTTTAAAGAAATTATATGCGTAAAACTTATACTCTCACCTTCTAGTGGAATTGATAGTGCATTAATCCGTTGCTTGCCATTATTTTAGTTTTGGTACCACCTTATAGCATATCCAGGTTCAAATGCTATTTTCCATGATGGACAGTTGAATCTATTTCAACTTTAATTGTTATTGAGGGGTTCCACAAGGATGTCACATGAGCATTTATGATGCCCATTTTAACGTAGATAGCCACCTATGTTAAGGTTCTATTTCGCAGTTCCATGTTGTTATTTATGAACATTATATACATTTGGTTGGACACGTGAAAATCAATTGATGGATTTGGTATTAATGATGGAAATGTTGGATGTATGACCAAATGTATGACTTACTTGGTTACAATTTATCTAGCGCATGACTTGTCAGAGTTATTGTTGCATCGTATAGGCTTATATAGATATGATTTATCTAATCAATGACTTAGTGAAATTATGATTTATCTGATGTAAGATTTATTTCTAGTATGAACAACAAAAATTGACACGTGGACACTCCGCTTAATAAACATGATGTTTAAGATCATGTATCTATATCTATTTTGTGGTTATATATATGCATGGATGAGAACTAAACTACAGATTGGAAAGAACCATATGATAACCAAGATCTACTATTCCATTGGGCAAGGTCGAGGTGACCAACGAGGAAAGGTACGATGTACATTGTTCTATTACATTTGGTGTCTATTTGATATGCACTCTTATGACATGAGTAAAATGCAAATGACAAGTGGCAAGATGACTTGACTGGATTATTCGATGACAAGTCCAACCAGCTCTGTAGTATGGTCCGTGTTAGGGCATTGACCCTAGTTCTGAAGGAGGGGTGGGGGCATTTCCCACCGTGTATCCTCCGAAACCTGGAATCGTGGGAGGGCAGTGGTGGACACGCTCCCCTAGACGTGTGATGATGATTGCTAGTTTCTTGTTGGGGAAGTTAGGTCGATATATTCGACGCTTCCACCATGTCGGTTTTATCAGTGGTTAGTATGGCCGTTGCCACTAATAAAGCAGTAGAGGACAGATAGGGTGGGGATGGAAGTAGGTTAGGATGGATAGGAGGATATAGATCAGTTGGAGACTCTTGATGGGAAGTAATGTCATTGTCTGACTTATCAAATTTTATTGCTATAATTCTCTCTGATTTGCTATGCTTTCGAACTCCTTGTATCTTTTCATTCTAACTTCGGGATGGAGTTTTCTAAAGGAGGGGTGTATGTAATGCCCCATTTAAATCTTATCCTGAAAATTTTATTAATGTTTACATTATCTAAAAATATTGAGAAATATTGGTTTAATATAAAATTCATGGTTTCTATTATTCAAATTCCCAAATTTCTTTCTCAAATTGAATCTTAGGTAGGATATAGTCTCCTTCCATTATTTCAAATAATATATGTATTCATCTCACATTCCCCAATGTACCCTCACATTTACTAGGGAGAAGACATGGTCCTCTCCATGTAAGTACATCTCACTTTCCCCAATGTACCCTCACATTTACTAGGGAGAAGACATGGTCCTCTCCAACTCATTTTTAATATATATATTCATTTCACATCCCCCAATGTACCCTCACATTTACTAGGGTGAAGACATGGTCCTCCCCATGTAATTACATCTCACATTCCCCAATGTACCCGTACATTTACTTGGGAGAAGACATAGTCCTATCCATTTAATCATCAATATATATATTCTTCTCACATTCCCAAATGTACTTTTCAGATTTACTTGGGAGAAGACATGGTCATTTCCCAATAAATTCTCAATTTTATATTCATGTCACATTTCCAAATGTACTCCCAGCTTTACTTGGGAGACAAGAAGTCAACTGTAAGGATGGATGAGAAGTTAATGACATTAATAAGAGGTGGTTGAGGAGAAGAAGGGAAGGAGGGTATAAAAAGGGAAAAGGGGGTCTTGCTTGGGGGAACGGGGGTTGGTTGTAATTGTTTGGACTTGTTGTGTTTTTGGAGACCTTAGGAACCTATGGAGGTTTCTTGGGTTGTTGAGAGGAAGGAAGTATTGCTATCTTGGTCTGGATATTTCAACTTGGACACACACAAACTACATTTGGTTGGACTTGGGCTCGGAGGACTAGGGAACCTGTGGAGGTTTCCTGGGATAGGGATTATTTCCTAGTTGGTTGGGAGGTAAATCTGGTTAGGTCTGTCAAGAGGAGCACTCAGCAGAAGCAGCAGGACAAAGGTATCTCCATCAGCGACCGGTACATGTATTCCTCCATAGAATACTCTTGTAAAGTTTATTAGAATGAAATATTGACCTTAATTTATGTTGATTATAATGTAAATGATAAAGTTTTATTTTTCTAAAGCCATGTAAGTAAGTAAGTTATCTCCTCTTATCGCATTTAATTTCATAAGAAATTAGATATGTTAGCAGACCCTAGGATAGTGCTCTTACAAAGACATGCTTAAAAGATATGGAATGGAAGGCTGTGCACCCATGAGCACACCTATAACCACAAATTGCAAATTGAGCAAAGATGATGACTCCCCTCCAACACATGCAACTCATTACAGGTCAATAATTGGAGCCCTTCTATACTCAACTGATATAAGACTCGACATAATGCAGGCAATAGGAATGGTGGGAAGATTTTAATTTGCTCCTAAACAATCTCGTTTTTTAGCTGTAAAAAGAATTCTCAGATATCTGAAAGGAACTCCGGATTTCGATCTTTGGTACCCTAAGAGCTCAACACTGACTGTAACTGCATATATCGATGTTGATTGGGGTGGAAGTGTAGATGATCGGAAAAGTACTAGTGGAAATGCATTCTTCCTAGGAGATTGTTTAGTATCTTGGCTCAGCAAAGAAACAGACATCCATATCATTATCCACAGCTGAAGCCGAGTATATAGCTGCAGCAGACTATTGTACTCAAATACTATGGATGAAGGAAGCTCTAAAAGATGTCAACATAGGTACAGATCAACCAATTACCATCTATTGTGATAACACAAGTGTTGTCAGTCTCAGCAAAAATCCAGCGATGCACTCAAAGACCAAACATATACGAATCAAGTATCATTTCCTTGGTGAACAAGTAGCTGAAAAAAACATCATCTCGGAATATATCAATACTAAGGAGCAGATAGCTGATATTTTCACAAAACCTCTTCCTCGAAAAGCATTTGAACATCTTCATCAAAAGATGGGGGTTATTTCTTTAGCATCACTCAAGTTCATTCATAAAGATGTTGTAGGACAGGGGAGCAGTTCGACAGAGAGAGTCTATATTCATTCTTTTGCCATTGATATCAAAGGGGGAAAGAAAAAGAATATTTCCATCAATAACAAAAGGGGAGATTGTTGACATAGATTGTCATTGATGTCAATATGGCAATATTCGAGGAGCCAAGAGGAGCAGACAGAGCCATCAGAGGAGCGAACAGAACTATCGGAGAAGCAAAGAGTAGAGAAAGCCATTAAGGAAACAATCAGAGCTATCAGAGCCATCAGAGGAAGCAGATAAAGCTATCGGAGCAAGAATAACAAAGAATACACTATCGGGAGAAATATATGCCACAAAAGAGTTATATGCATGCATTAACACTATGAGAGGCCAAAACTCACATATATATGCATTTACACTATCGGAGGCAGAAGACTTGGTTGTATTGCAAATACACTATCGGAGGCTAAAATCATAGGTGTATTGGAAAGTATTATAGGCAGAAGGTTTAACGCTATCGGGCTCGTAGAACCCATATAGCATCACCCCTGTGTATTTACTTGTTCATCGCTAAATGCCATTTACATAGAGAAATCATGCTAAACACTTAACAGATTCAGGAAAGCGGACTTGAAATTTTATGCACGGGAGTGTTGAGTCTTATCGGGTTCGGCACATAGTATTGCATCACTATAAGTGAGTGGTCTACGTTAAGGTCTATACCTAAACCTTTGCGATTGTCGACATATATCACATCAGCACTTCGAGAGAAGGAGTTATAAGTGTTAAATGACCCATTGCAATTGCCAATAGCAAATAGCAAGATATCGCATCAGACCTCCGCCAAGGGCAAGCGTCGATTGCGATGAATGTTGCGGACCCGATGCAACATTACAATTGACTTAATGCTATATCGCGTCGGCCATGTCGGAAGTGACCATTGTAAGCTATAAAGGAATGGCGTGATATGATGTGACTTTCGATTGCGATTACACTGCAAACCCAATGCAGGTATAAATGAGGGTGCAATAAATCTCAAGTCCGCCCGTTTAGCGTTTTGGTTGTTTTTTTCCTATGTTCCGGTATATTACATTTGCGACCATAAAAAGGTGAGCCCGCATTACTTGAGCATCCGACCCTCCACCATTGATCATCCCCTTATAGATCCAACGATCTACATATATTTCAAGTGGACATATAGCTCGAGGAATACCCGCTTGAAAAAGTGGTATCCTCTTCCTTCCCGCTGCTACGTGTCACCTGTTGAGTGAAATCGGAAGCCATCCGCTTAATACCAGTTCTCGCTTAAGGCTTTTTCCGAAATACCACTTGTGGTATAAGAATAATTGCATTGTGTGGGGTTTCTTAAGGCCAAAAAGGCTTATGATAACAGTTTCGATAGTTCAGGAGACTTGAACAAAAGCCGATTGTGATTGCGATTGGGACGTGGCATGTGCGTCTGTCCTGATTGGTACAGTCTCTCTGTTAAACAATAAAATCTTGTATATGCCTATTATCATTAAAAGGAAAAAAGGGGTTTTGTTACAGTTTTAAGATACAGCGGTGAACACAAAGAGGCAGAGGAAGACACAACGACTGAAAAGCCAGGAAGCCGAAGGGTAAGCCAGCGCTGAGGAAACCGAAAATTCTAAGCAATGAGGAAGCAGAAAGCCAGTGTAGAGGAAGCTGAAGCTGAAGAGCCAGTGGGAAGTAGAAACGAACAATCAGAGGCATGAGAAATACAAAAACAGAAAAAAACAAGGAAGTGGTGTGTGAATAATAAGTGTAAGAGGAAGCCTAAGTTCAGGCAAAGGCATCAAAGGCAGTAGAGTCAAGAGAAACAAGAGAACATGAGTGAAGCAGAGGCTCAGCAAGTTTGGGAGCAAAGAACAACAACAAAACAGTTTATACCAAGTTAGGGTTGGAGCCTTAGAACTAAAAGGATTGGAATCTTTGGGAGTCGGTGCTCCTAAGTGCAGAACTATTGCCTTAGCAAAACAGAGTTGGTGCTGTGGAGGTTGAAGCCTCACAAAAGTCAGAGTTGGTGCTTGACAACTGATTGCAACTATTTATATATTGTATCTATTTCATTGCACTGTTTGTCTTAATAAAAGCATTTATTCCAGCTATCTATTTGTGTGTTCCATATATACTTGTTTTGGTGATAAAAAAAAAATTAGTAAAAAACACTAATTCAGCCTCTCTCAGTGTTTGTCTTAATAAAAGCATTTATTCTAGCTATCTATTTATGTGTTCCATATATACTTGTTTTGGTGATAAAAAAAATTTAATAAAAAACACTAATTCACCCTCTCTCCATGTTTCCAACCGGCATTTTGAGAGCAATTTGCCTTTTTCTTTCTCCTCAAATTTGCACAGACAAACTGCACACTCCAGCGGAGCTTTGTTATTCTCCGTTTGATAGACAAATGTGGTAATCGCTTCTATCGCTAACTTGCCCAGGCCGACTCTGTGCAACCTCGGGGAATTGTGGTCGCCGACAAAGACCAAATGGCGGTGTCGGAAAGAGCTCCTGCGGCTCAAAACCAACGCGCGTAGATATGCAGCCCAAGAAAGTATAAAACAATCGCGCAAAGAACTAGGATGCCACCCATGGCTTTTCTGCCAATGGCCATCACCGTCGAATGGTGAATTGCATCAGCCCCGTTGAAATCATCGTAAGAATCCATGGCCTGATACGAACTCGACACTGAAAACGCTCTAAAAAATTGCTTCTATTCTGTAATACTCGAGCCTACTTAGACGCTGGCTTGCAAACTATCGTGAATTCGATAACATGGTGGGGCAAAGTGGGGAGCCTAAAAAGATGGGAAAGTGGACGCACATTCCGAGGCCGCGGATACCTGCCCGGACGATAACCAGCCACCCGTCCGTCAGCCGAGTCGATGGTCGTCTTCGGCTGGCTGATCCCACAGATACAGTGGAATAAAAAATTAAAGGCAGGCTGGGCTTTTGACGTCTTATTAGTTATTCAATTCATAAGATGCTCTCAATAATAACAAACAGAATAATTTGTTACTTTGAACATGAGTAACTTATTTTATAATATAATGCCATTGAAAACTGAGTCTATTTCTAGGTTAGATGACGTTTTAGCTAGGGTTTTTCAGGATTTTCCTATTAAAGGATGATTATTTTGTTCTTTACTATGGTTCAAACATTATCCCACTGAAGTTTTTGCTTTAAAAAATAAATACATTATTTATAATTCAGTATGTTATAAATTATTTATATAATACTTTATTATATTTATATGTATTAGTAAATTATATTATTTTATCTAAATATTACGCATTATTTTATTTTTTATATCTGTTAGCCAATTATATTATTGTATCTAAATATTAAGCGTTATTTTATTTTCTTTACAAGTAAAAGAAATATTTCAAATTGCGTAACAATTATTTTTTAGTTACAGGAATACAAATCTCTCGAATATTCTGATATCTAGTCTAGTTGTTAAATCTAAAAAGAGGGGAATGAGTTCATCCTGATTACAGAGCCTTTTTCCAAGAGAATCTAGGAAAGTCAAATTTATAATCAAGAACAATGAGCAACAATATCAAAAACGTTTTTATTTCTTTATTGAAATAACTTTGAAACTAATTGAAACATTTAATATAATTATTATTTTTTGAAAAAAATATAACTACATTTACATATCAATTTCTTTTTGAATGCCGTAAGGTGGCAAAATCTATTGACACTCATGGGTTAATGGGCAACCTGGTGAAATCTATGGACACTTATGGGTTAATGGGTGGTGAGGAAACCATCACTCATTCTTACGGTGAAAATTCCTTATTATTTACTATTTACGAGTATAGATCTATTCTCAGTGAGGAATTCATTATTTTTTATTATTTTTAATAGAGAACCATAAATAGGGATTTAATATGAGTCTATAGAACAAATTTTTCTACTTGCAAAATTTCTTTAGAGTGCAAAATACAATGTTTTATTTTTCATTGTTTAAATTGTATTTTTGAATACTAAATAGAATATAAATTTTTTAACCATACAAAAATATATTTTCATGATATTTACATAATTTTTTAAAATGATATATGATATATACTTAATTGACATTAAAATATTTTACATAACATGTACATCAAGATATAAGAAAATTAAAATGGATTTTTATCATTAATATATTTTTAAGTATATGTCAATATTAATTCGTATTAAAATATTTTATTGATAACTCACATTGAATATTCTTTTATATACAACATTAAAATGTGTTATTTCTATATATAGATCTTCAAATATGTTTTTTATTACTAATATATTTTTAAGTATATGTCAACATTAATTCGTATTAAAATATTTTATTGATAACCCACATTGAATATTTTTTTATATACAACATAAAATGTTTTATTTCTATATATAGATTTTCAAATAGTTTATTTAAATCTCTTGTTCAAATATTTTTGAAAATTATAAGATTTAAACATCTTACTCACACATTTCTTTTACTTCTAATTACTTTACAACATATTCATTTTTTATTATTATAGTAAACATTATTTTTCTATTTAGAGCATAAGTTTTATTTTTTATTTTTATTATAAATGGGGACAAAGAGACTTACACATCCCTTCATACTAAAGAATGAGTATCTCGGCTCAATCATTATCTAAAGAAACTAGAAGTATTTATCCACCTATTTTACTTCTTTATTTAAATATTTCTTTAACCACTTCATCTCAGTGGAGACACAATCGTTACCAGAGAAATCATTATTCACTCTTAACTGGTACCATGGTCTTCATGTTCTCTTAGCCTTCTATGCAATTTTGCATGACCTATCTTGCCTCCTTAGTTTACAAAAGTGGAGTAACGAGTAGTACCCTACATCTTGGGATTGAATTTCATATTAGAAAATAGAGAGAAAGCAAAGAGATCCATTAAACATAACACCAAACACAGTATATTTTATTGATATCAAGGGTTACATATTTATAGTATCTAGATCATTGACAATGACACATCTAGATAGCTATTACAACTTACACATAGGAAACTAACTACTTCTAGATTGACACCTAGGAACTCACAATGACAACTCACACATTATATTGAAGCATTACTTCCAACACCCTCCCTTAATGCTTACATGTAGAAAATATAAAAAACCCACATTATAACAATAAATAAATATTTTTCAGATTTGCCTAATATGATCATCATCAAACCTCCATCTAAATAAATTGTCCATTATTGATACAACATATCTTATCCATGCGTCATTCATTGCTCATTGAAGAACGATTTCAATATTTTCTATCACAATTGTCCAAATTTACATGTTGAAGAATTCACAGCGCGGGGGAAGTGATACTCCAGCAGAATTCATCATGAACTCCTCAAATTCAACCTTATCAACGCACATGACCAGAGTTCCATCACAAATATGGGTTCTGCAGGAATCAATGTTATGCCGTCAAGTCTCATCTTCAACATTTTGCACATCTGACCTGAGATCACGGTTTGGCATCGAATGAGCAGAGCCACCCATTTGTTGTGAACGCAATCACATTGCAGCAGAAGCAACACAACAACAAATCGCTTCATGTATTGAATCGTTTGCAGCTGCAATAGGGAACCTTTGACCCAAAAAATTCTTCGAAGACTCACAACGAATCAATTCAATACTTCAACCATCATTCAACATTCAAATCTATAAAACCCAACGCAACCAATCTAGCTCAAACTTACCGTGAATAGATTTACAAAAAAAATGATATAATTTACTCACACAACACAATATCCTACCCTATTTATTTATAGGAATAAGATTCAAGGCTTTCTCACATTTTCCTAGCCCTCCCTTGAGGGAGTCAAGCCAGAACTAGCTTTGATACCATATTAGAAAATAGAGAGAAAGAAAAGAGATCCATTAAACACAGCACCAAACACAGTATATTTTATTGATATCAAGGGTTACATATTTATAGTATCTAGATCATTGACAATGACAGACCTAGATAGCTATTAACTCACACATAGGAAACTGACTACTTTTAGATTGACACCAAGGACTCACAATGAAAACTCACACATTACATCGAAGCATTACTTCCAACATCTAAGGGAGTTCATTCTCTATAAAAATGATATCCTCCCCACTTCCACCTTTATCGATTCTCCTCCGCTATTTTTCTTATATTTCTTCACACTACAGTCGCAAAACAACTTGTTGTCACCCTCTCTGAGATAGGGTGGGCCAATGTCCGTTGTGTTGTGAAAGGTTGTTGCTTGTGTTTTGAATTTAATTTGAATAGATATTTTGAAAATATTTTAGAATTTGATGAATATGAATGAATTCAAACAATTAAATTCATTCATATTGTTTAGCTTTTAAAATATTTTCAAATTTTTGCAATTTAAATAAAAATATCATTTTCTATAAATAATTTCCATTAACTTTACTCCCCGTCATCTTCTTTCCTGTATCTCTCATCATATGAATTTTACTTGCAAAAATGGAAACTCAAACCAAAGTTCTTACTCCATTGACACAATCCTCCATGAAGCTATGCCTTCTTCATAACTTGTCTAATCTCCTTAACACATAAAGTCCATTCCTTAAACATAGAGTTAGATTCCATTCCTTGAAACACACCGTCCATTCTCTTGTTATATACACCTACCCATAGAATCTTGAACTAATTTCAATGGCATATTTTAGAAATGTCTTGAAATTTCACAATTAAGGTAGATGTTGTCAATTACATATTTTAGAAATATCTTTAAATTTGACAATTATGGTAGACGTTAAAGAATTGACCTCTTCCCTCACTCCCAAATTCTAGGGTATTCTCAATCCCATCTAAGACTGGTTTACAATAATGAGAAGCATTGATGAAATTGTTAAACACACAAACAACATCAAGAAGGTGGTTGAAGGGATTCTTAAAAGATTAGATTTCAATATTTTTCCATTAATCTTTGGTGTCATTAGATTGTAACAAATTAGCATCTTAAAAAAAATTATTTCACCAAATGAACATAAACTTATAATACATAATTACGAGAGGCTCCTTGTATAAGTAGGCAAGGGTGAGCTAAGTGAGCTATAAAAGTAACTTTAAGGAAACTTAACTAACTGCATGCAAGATCTATTCACTAATATTATTTTCTAAAATCAATTTAACATATTCTAAAATCAAATCAATTTAACATATTCTGAAATCAATTTTGGGAGGAAACTAAAGGGATAAAATGGATTATTAAAAATTATTTAATAAATTCTTTATATTCTTTATAAAAGGAAAATTTGTAAAAAAGGAAACTTTAATTAACTAGGTGTATTAACTATATTCCATTTTAAATTCAATTGGGAGGAATGAAAGGCAAAAATGGATTTGTAAATAAATATTTTTATAAAATTTTCAAGCATAAAATATTTTTTTTATAATTAAAAAGAAAAAAATTGTAAGAAAAATAAGTTTTTTTTGAAAAGGGAGAAAATAACATAAAACCATGTAAAGGTAGGAGTACTTAATATGATTCTAATGACAACTTCCTTCACTCCAAGTATCAATCTCAACTAAAGAAAATAAGTTGATGTTAATGGTTAAGTGAAGAAGTGTGCAAACTACTTTTAAGAAAGAAAATACTCCAAGATAATAATGCCATCTTGGATGAGTTGTCAAATGAAGTACATGTGAGTCTCAATGTGTTATATTCATTGGTGCTTCACTAATTTGCAAGAAATATGTATGGAACTATGATTATTACACCAAAGAGTAGTGGGATGATCCTTTTGAATGCAAAATGTTGCCTTTAGTTGTCAAATTCAAAGAATCTATTAACTAGCAAGCATTACAACAAGATACTCAAACTTCTGCAAATGACAATGCAGTAATTGTTTGCTTCTTACAAGACTAGGAAGTAAGACCAAAACCAAGTCAATAAATGAAAAGAGAGATGGTCTTCTAATCATCAACAAAACGAACTCAATACGAGTCAATGAATCCAACATTTTAATAAGAACTTGAGGTATAACCTGCCAAAATTATTTATTCCTTGAAAATACCTCAGAATATGTTTTTCTCCCTTACAATGACTCGTGATGATATTGGGAGAACTAAGGGACACACAAAATTGTGAAAGGATTGTCATGGTGAGTATGACTCAAGTAAAGCTTGAACTCCCAACTAGTTTCCTATATACTAAAGGATTAACATGTGGTGAAGAACCACAAACAAAAAGTGTAATCCCCAACATAATGGAGTGGGTACAAGATTGCAATCAGTAAGGATGTATTTAACATCCTTACTCATCTTATCAATAAGGATGTATTTAACATCCTTACTCATCTTATCAATAAGGGTGTATTTAAGATGTCGCATCTCCTCTTGTAAAGTAATCAAATGTAACCCTTGTAGATTAATCATGTTCCTTACTAGTATATAAAGAGTAGAGTGTATTTTTGATGCAGATACATTGAATGTTGCAACACTGGTACAGGGAAAAAGAAACAAAGGGCTCTTATGAGGAAGAGAGTCAATTTCAAGTGTTTTTTTAATAGAACCAATCAAGTAATATTTTCCAATACTTGTTGTCCATTAGATAATCATACACAAGGGTTATTTATTGCTACCTCATGTGTAATGTTCAAGAATTTTATTATATGCTAATTTTTTTATTTTCTCCTAAAATTTCAAATGAATATTTGTTTAAAGATTCAATAGTAATAGTTGCATTCACTTTTGGCTAATCGCATATGAAGTTCATTGCATGTTTTGATGTCTCTAACAAATTTTAAATCCCTTAATTTCAAAATAGACACTATTAATATTATATATAATATATATATTTATATATATTATATAATAATTATATATCTATATATATAAAACTCTATATTTTTCTTTTTTAACCCTCCTTTAAACTCACTTCCCTTCCCATAAAAATACTTTGGATATAAATCTCAGTGTTTGATATGTGAATATTACTAAGAGTATTCTAGAATATTCCATTGAAGTTAAATCCCTATCATCCAAGTAACAATTACTGATAATTAAATTAAAATTCTAGAAGCCCTATTCCAAAATAAACTTCATTTAATAAATTATATTAAATTATATCATTCTTCTTAAATAATAATTAGGAGTGAATCACCCCTATGGGGGTGTCGAATGATGAGGCATTGGGAAGTGTGGTGAGGGCTCTTCACAACATGCCCCCTTTGTGACATGGATTACTTGATTCCTAGTAGGTGGATTACATGCGAGAGGTCTTGAGGAGTCATTTCAAATTGACAGCAGATTGAGGGCATTAACAAAAACGTTAATGTTTTTGTTTAGGAAACCCCGTCGGAGACTCAAGTGATGATAGTTGGGTACTCTGGAACATTTATGTGGTATTCTCTAGGTTTCCCCTCAGAGCAATTCCCCTTAGTAGTGAGCTCAAGTATGAGCAGGGTTGTCGAGTAGGGAGTTTATGCGGTTTCAAGTTGTGAGGTTGTTGCAAACCAAAGAGGTTGCACAACGATCACAACACGGTGGCAAGGGAAAGTGATAGCCCTTGTGCATGAGAATTATTTGTGGCAATCTTGTGAGTAATTCATACTTGACTTAAATTAGTTCGCTCTAGGTTTTTGTTTCTTTAGTTGCTCAATATTTGTGGTGTGCCTGAATAGAGAATTGTGGGGTTTTAGCTTTAGGGATTTCATAGGAGTGGTATAGCATGTTACTAATACAAAATTTTAGGAAGTGTAATGGTTTTGCATGGTTAAGACAAAATTTTGGTTTGGTTTGTGGTAAGAAGTCACTTATTTTGGTGGATACAAACTTTTGTCTACCAAGTTTCTTTTCTTCTCTTGTATGAGGCACAAAAGAGGCCTTCTTTTTGTAGAGTCTAAAGTGGAAAAAGGTTATAATGTCTTAATTTTGAAGCCTGTGTGGACTACCCAATGGTGCCTTATCAAATTTTGGTTTGCCTACGTAACTTGGGGTGGGGATTGGTGGAATATCACTCACTCTCCGGTTGAAGGACTAGTACTTTATGACAAAGTTGGATATAGTTTATGGTGTTGAAAGGATTTCTAGGGCGCTGGAAGGTCCTAGTGCAAAAGGAGGTGGAAATTGGCCTCTTTGCAAGAAGGTGGGCAGGATGAACATGCATAGAGTCCAGTGCTGCCAAATGTCTCAAGAGTGAGGTCTTGGGGAGATTGTGGAATGTACATTTCCATACTCTCTCCCTCATGATCATATCCCCCCTTCTCTTGATGACATGGTTCACATTCTTCAATAGCTGTATATTTCAATTTTTTGGCTTGACTGGGCACACTAAGGCGACCACAATGACATCTTAGACTTCGCAAAACAACTGCAGTGGAACTTGTGGCAATTGCATGATAGATTGGTGGGACTTAGGAAAGGTAACAGGTGATTCTAGGAATAGTTGGACCAACTAAAAACCGAAATTGCTTACATGGAGGGGCATGCCCATTGTGATCTCAAAACCCGGTCTCTTCCGTTTTCAACTCCAAAACTTATAGTTTCAATAAACTTAGATGAAAATTAATTTGTTGTGGTTGTTTTATTATGTTGTTTTGTTTTTGGAAATGTGTATCAGTTAGTGCTAGAAGATCAGTTTCTCTCTAGGAGTACATTTTTTACTTCGACATGCCCCTATTGACTAATAAATCTAGTAAAAGTGACGCCAACTAGTTTTTTAAAACAACGATGAAACGATGTATTTTTTTGAAGTAATAGAAATCCTTGATTTACAAAAAGAGGAAAACCAAGAGTGAATCTTTATGTTTAAATTAAAACCAACAACAATATTTTTTGATAATAACGACTCTTATAAACACTTCTCCATACTTCAAGCATTTTGTTTTCATAATAATTTATTAGAGTGCATTTTTACCACAATAAGAATCTTCTTGAGTGTCTAGAATTCCCAATGAATCTAGAATGTTAAATCAAAAGGAGATGAGGAAAAGGAGAATACCAGGTTGGATAATACCTTGTGTTGCTAAAAGGGGAGGGCATGATTATTTTACCTACAATTATTCTAAGTGTCTTCATAGATTTTTAATCTCATCTACCAAAATTGGCATCAAAGTTCAATGCTCAATCATAATCTCCATATTAGATGAGCTCCATCGCTAACTTCTCTATATGAAGGTGCAAGACCATGCAATACTCCTAAAGCTCCAAGAATTCCTCATATTGTGCTACAATTTCTTCCACTTAATCCTATCCCACACTACCATGCCAATTTTTTGCCGTAGCGGTTAATATACCTTGTCTTTTGTACACCATCGAATTTTACTAGGGATTTCTGTTTTTATAATGGTTAAGATTCCCTATGTACCTAGTTTAAATTAAAAAAAAAATAATAAATCATGGAGATAAAAATATTTTGTGCCTTTGGAAGGGAGTTCCAAGTCCATAGCCATAATAATTCGACTACCATTGTAAGCCCACCAAGGAAAAATGGCAGCACACATACACAAGCACACCAATACAACCCAATAATCCACATGAATGTAGGCTGAGTTAATTCCTGTATGTCCTAATCACTATTGTAACGCTCCCACCCATGAGAAAGCACTCTACTTGTGATGATATTTTGAGTAGTCTGTTGCATACATTCTACACATGAGATAGGGCCCATTAATACAATAGAGTTAGTGCTTATTAAGTGAGGAATGATCATTTCAGGCACGAGGTATCATATCCAGTTCATAGCCAATTTTGACATTTTTCTCACTGAATAAAATCCATGTTCCTTGCCCACATGTTTCATGGGATTAGGTAGGTTTGGGTGGCTTTGCTTATGCACAAGTTTTGGTAGGAAGTGGGGCACCTAGTGGCTTGGGTTATCAATGCATTTGCTTCAGTGCTCAACAAATGAAGGACGTGGATTAACTTGAACTATAGAGTTAGATCTATACTTAATTTGATTCTCTTATAGAGTAGTTGCAACTTCAAATCAAATGCGTTGGTACCAAGATTTAAATGTCAGATGATATTATTTGAGTCTCCTACTATAATTAAGCTATGAATAGTGAGGTTATTAGATAATGTAATGCCCTACAACAAGGCATACAACTTTGCTTGATTGTTTGAGGATATGCCCAAACTCTAGCAATATGTTGTTTCAACTTATCATTCGAAGCTTAAAATCACCACACTCACCTATCGCCTAGGGGTTTTGTTGTGAGACACCATCAAAATTGATAATGTATAAGTTTTGCAATACTAACTATCCTCCATACCCATTATAATTAAACTAGCACAACTCTGTAAATTAAATGGTTGCTAAATACTTATGGGTATTAATCCAGCATCAATAAAAAAACACTTATTTCATGATACATCTCACCTTCCTAAATTAGAAAATACTTGTAAAAAATAACTATGTTATAACTTTATATATATATTATATTTATATATATATACTATATAATTATATAATAACAACTATATATATATATAATATAATATATATATATAATTATATAAATAATATATATATAATATTTACGTGTGGTTCATGGATACCCATGGTCACTAGGCAGCCGCTACGTCCACGGTTCAACACTGAGTGGACCCCACCCAAAGGGGATCAACACCTCTCGGCTTACTTACTGACCTGACCCCAAGAGCTTTCGGGAATTGACCCTGTGACCTCCCAACTGGCGAGGCACTGATTTGACTGATTGAGCTAACTTTGTATGTATGAATGTCACTATTTGAACAAGTAGAACAACTATTTCATAAATTTCATCTTACAATGTGCCTCAAGAGACTTGAACCCATGCATATGGGGATATGAAACGTGTCATAACAGTGAAGCTCAATTCCTTCAACTTGTTTAGTTAAATATAGCTTAAAGCATTATAAAACTTCACAATCAAATATTTGAATGTTGTATGATTTCAACCGCACTTTTCATATGATTGAATGTAATTAAAATAATTATTATTTCAATTAGATTAAAATGATTTAGATCATGTTAAAGATTTGAATGACCTACGATTTCAATCACCTTTTTCATATGATCGATTTGAAAAGATGGAAAAAATAACAAGTGTGACATTAAGAACAATACAAGAAAATAGTTTGATATTTTGTGAGTTTAACTTGTATAGTCTATACAAGTATTTTCAAAGCATTGAATCCACACACATATATATCCATTTTAATTATAGGTCTATGAAGCCCAATAATGATCAAATATTTATAGTTGCAAACTTTCTTTTTTTTTCCAAATTTTGGACTCTAAAAGAGGTTTATCACCTAAAAATATTTGATCCTCTAAGCGCTTATAGATCGGTGGTTAAGATGGATGTATACTGATATTTAAATGCCATAAGCCAATACCATGAGTTATAGATATCACAAGTCCAAAATCCATAATTCACTTGATATCATATGATATTTTTTTAATTAATCAATTTAATTAGAAAAAACAAAAAACATGTAATTACTTTGGAAATAAATCTAAACTTTTGATATATTTTTCAGGGGGGAAGTATCCCGCTAAAGAAGCGTAATTATTTACATATGGCCGAAGCCAACAGAATATTTACATATGGCCGAAGCCAGCAGAATTTTTCAACATCTATACAAATGGCCAAAGCCAGCAGATGAACAGATATACGGCATAGCCGTCGCAAATATCGCCATAATGACGCGGGGCCTCATCCACCGCCGCAGGAATCGAACCTGGCTAGGGGGAGCGAAAGCCATCCGCCCAGCCATCAAGTCATGCACCTCACGTGCTAAACTTTTGATATATGTATATTACTAAAAATGTATTTAGTATAAATTAAATCTCTAAATTTCTTATAATTAAATTAAAATTTCAAAAAATCTATTTCAAAATAAACACTTATCAATATAATTACCATAAATTTCAAAACTTTAATTAATTAATTTAAATAACCATTCAGTAAATTAAACGCCTTCCAAATTAATTAAATAACCATCTGTCAACATTGATATACCAAACCCTTATTTAGTACCCCTAGTTTTTCTTTTTGGAAAAAGCCAAAACATCAAGTCTTATGTCGTTTTGTTATCAATAGTACCCACATAGTATGTTCTCAGTCATGATGAATGTATTTAGTATAAATTAAATCTCTAAATTTCTTATAATTAAATTAAAATTTCAAAAATCTATTTCAAAATAAACACTTATCAATATAATTACCATAAATTTCAAAACTTTAATTAATTAATTTAAATAACCATTCAGTAAATTAAACGCCTTCCAAATTAATTAAATAACCATCTGTCAACATTGATATACCAAACCCTTATTTAGTACCCCTAGTTTTTCTTTTTGGAAAAGCCAAAACATCAAGTCTTATGTCGTTTTGTTATCAAGAGTACCCACATAGTATGTTCTCAGTCATGATGGTTTGGTGGGTGGGTGTTGTTCCAGGAAGTTGCCGGTTGTCATGGAGTTAGAAATGGATTTACACATGCATAGGAAAATGGAAAGCATCGGCCGCAACGAACACAACGGCAGAACCAACGGAAAAAGGAAAAACCCTCGTTCTATGAACCACACAACCATTTGATTCCACCATCCATATCAACTGTCAGATTCATCACGGGCTGAACAAAGTTTTGCAGCAGCTTTATGACTAATACATTTATACAATCCATCCGGAGGTAATGATTATTGAAATAGAAACCATTAAACATTAGATTTTAAGTATGTAAGCTTTGAGATGAATCCTCTTGCTCAATGTGAATATTTCTACCATCTTGTGGACTCTGTGGAACGACCCTTTTGCCCTTGCTTAATAGTCTCTTCAATGAACGGAGACGAATGCCGGGGGATATGAGCGATGGCTCACTTGGCGAAAACATGTGGTGATCGTCGCTGGGATAAAGCCTGGGAGAAGAAAAACCATCCATTCTTCGCGGTATGTCGATGATGAATTTGTCCAGGGTTGCACGAGAAGTGGATGCGGTCCCTTTGTCGAAGAAGGGGGAGCTCGACACGGACGGAACCCTCTTTTGTGTTGCCCCGGAAAGCATTTTTGTGGGATGAGTCGGAGGCAGGAGAATCTTGTCGTGCCTGCACGAATGGCAGGGATTAATGTCGAGGTCGGGTTCCATGGAGGTCGATGCGATGCCCTCTGAAATGGTGGGCAGGGGAGCCTTCTGCTCCGTTTCAGAGCCGCTCCCCGACGCCGTCTCCTTGTCGCCTACTAGAATCACGACGGAATCAGAGGGCGTGTCAGGCTGAGCGCTGGCTCTACACAGAGGGCAAGTCGTATGCGAGTGGAGCCACATGTCGATACAGTCAATGTGAAAGCTGTGGTGGCATTTTGGGAGCAATCTTCCTTTCTCTTTCTCCGCGAATTCGCACAGACAAACGGCACACTCGGGCGCAGCTTTGTTATTCTCCGTTTGATAGACAAACGTGGGAATCGCTTCTATCGCCGACTTGCCGAGGCCGACTCCGTGCAGCCTCGGGGAGTTGTGGCCGCCGACAAAGGCCAAATCGCGGCGTCGGAAAGAGCTCCGGCGGCTCCAGACGCAGCGCGCGTAGATATTCAGGAAAACAAAATAGAGAACAACCGCGCAAAGAACTACGATGCCACCCATGGCTTCTCTGCCAATGGTCCTCACCGTTGAATGGTGAACTGCATTATCCCCGTTGAAATCGTCGTGAGAATCCATCACCGGATGCGAAGTCGACACTGAAAACGCTCTGAAGAATTGTTTGTATTCGGTAATGCTCGAGCCGACTCAGAGGCTGCCTTGCAAACGATTGTGAATTCGATGGGAGTGGGGGAAAATTCGGGAGCCGAAAAAATATAGGAAAGTGGACGCAGATTCCGAGGCTGCGCCTGCGTGCCTGGACGACCACTGGCCGCCCGTCAAACCAGTCATGGTCGTCGTCGGCTGGCAGATACGACCGAAACACTGCAATAAAAGAATAAAAAATTAAAGGCGGGCGGGATAAGATCTGCTCAATAATAATAAGAAACAGAAAAGACTTGTCGTTCTGAGCATGACTCACTTGTATTTGTTTTTATGATCAAATGCCATTGAAAACTGATCCTATTTTTAGGGTTAGATGACGTTTTAGTTGGGGTTTTTGAGGAACGTATTTTTTAAATTAGGATTACTTTGGTCTTTACGATGGTTTAAACATTATCAAAGTGAAGTTTTTTCGCAAAAAATACAGATTAACAAAATATATGCAATGTATTAAGCATTATTTTATTTTTATTTTATAAATAGTATATTTATTTTTTATTGGTTAATAGTTAAGTAAGATAATAAATTTATTTTTTATTGCTTAATAGTTAGGTAAGAAAATAATAGAAAATAAGTTAATGTTAAGAAATTATTTGACAAAAATAATTTTTAGGTATTATAATATGTAGTAATAAATACCAATTCATAATAAACATCAAAACACTTACTGCATAATATTTCTCATGTTGCTAACAAAAATCATAAAAATTCACTAAATTATAATTTTTTTATTATTATTATTTAGATATGAGTTTTTGGGATTCAACTGCTCTAAGTAAGTCATTCATCTATGACAATTTCAATGAAAGTTATTTATGACCATTTCTAGTTGGCTAATTTCTCATGATTTTTGAATAATCCACTTAGCACTCATTGCATCATGTGATGCTAATTAATTATAAATAAAAAAAATTAATATTGAACAAGATACTTTACCATGGAGATTTAGCTCCACTTTGCCATGAAGGCTTTGTCACAATACCATGGTTTATCAATACCAAATTCTCAACAAACCATAACTCACTTTACATGATACCTGCTCATATGACATTTTTTAAATTTAACCACAACTGATCCATCTAACACTCCAACTCCACCAAGAGGGATCAAATCCCTAGAGGTGCAAACCTTCTTTTTCTAGTGAAAGGTTTTCACCTCAACATGATAGATCCTATGTTACATGAATCATGTGTTTAGATTATCATTATTATGTATATATTTGAAATAAACTTCAAAATTCATTATTATGTTTGGATTTGGATAGTAATTGTTGTGAATATTATAGTTGTTGTGTTATATTTTTATAAGTGTATGTAATTTTCTATCTATTAGTATCTAGTTGGTGATGAAGAAGGGAGACAATCTTGTCAATAGTTTGCAGGAGTATTGATATTGCACATATTTTTCATTTAATTTTAGGTATCATAACTTCTCATAACTAATTATTTCTTAATAGGATGGAGATGTAGTCACAATTACTATGATGTTGTTTCCTGATGGTGGAAAAGCTATTGTCTGACCCATATCTATTAGTCAGACATACTCATGAGGATGTATAGTGTGGTAACAAGTTTTGGTTTAATTGTTAAGATCATCAATGGATATAGTGGTCGTGGCAAAACTTTTTTGTTTCGGCCCAGAAACTTGCAGAAAGCATCACTTTAGACAAACATAGTTCAAAAGCTTATTCTTCAATGGACTTTATTTCCCTGCGTGGTCTGTGTCTGTTTATGACTACCTACATAAATATCAGGTTACTGTATTTTAATCTTTGGTTGATGTCCATCCTCTGCCTCCGGAACGTTAATAATGTGTGTCCTGCTTATGGTGTTGTAGGGTGTTGTTCTCTGCAACCTACTTGATCTGTATTAGTGTATGGTTTTGGACGCTTTACTTGATCTTCGTCGTATGCTTCAGAGCCTCTGATGATTTGCTTTACACTGACGTCTGTGTAGATCCTTTCCCTCTTTCATCTGCTTATCCTTGTAGGTTATTGTTTCTGAGCCTTTTAACTGAGAACCATCCTTTGCTTCGGGGACAATGATGATGTACATTCTACCCGATATGTAGATTGTTGCCCTCTACAATCTTCTTATCCTTATCAGGCTATAGTTTCTGAGGCATTTTTTGATATCCTTATCCTTTTGATGTGTAGTCCAATCACAAGTTTGTAACTTTGTGGAACCTTGCCCTCTGCAATATGCTTATCCTTTACTGAAGCACTGCTGAGATTTAGAGTGGGAGCACAGTCCGATCCTTTTTCTTTGGCCTGTTATCAAGCTCAGGGGGCCAGATTCGTTCCTCTTTATAGTCCCTTTTTGCAACTTTCTGACATAAGGGATATCAGTGATCATTCATATAGATAGTTCATTACCTCCTTTTATGTTTAATATTAAATCATATTGCAGTGGTGACTGTAAAGTGTGCCTTGTTAAGGAAAAGGATTCAGACACAAACAATTTTCTAGTTTTCTAGAGCAGGAAGAAACTTAATATGCAAAATAGAACTTGGAAACTTGCACGTGATAGACCATAACAGCTAAATAAAGAACTTGAGTACAACCAACACTACATACAAATTGGATGGATATGTAGAGATTCATTGTCAAGCATTTTACTCCAAGCAACATTATTAGTTGATATAGTGTTTGGCCTCCCTAGTTAACGGATGGGACTTCATTCTATTTCTATTGTTAGGTCTATGTTGCTAGTAATATTCCACGACATAAAATAAATTATTTCTTTGGGGCCCATTCGTGCTTTCCAGACTCTAGAGTATCTCAATTCTTCTTTCTCTAACGGAACTAGAGCTAAAAGTAGTTCAATTTCTATTGAACTCTGTTAAGTGCCACTATCTATAGGAGCTTGTTCGCATTCTTGCAATTTTGAATATTATTGATTTTTATTGATTTTTTTTGACAAATTCTAGTTCAAACCTCCATCACCATGGGACCAGTTGTCTTCCAGTTAATTAATCTCATCCTTGGACAGTTCTTGCATGGTGACAATATCCTTGCAAGATTATATTTATCTTCCAGTTGTTCTCCAAACAACCATCTTCAAGTGATTAACTGTCTTCATGTCATGAAAATAATTTGCTCTTTTGTTGGCTAAACTGAAACGACTATAGTTAGGGGATATCACCTAGGCTTGGACACATCTTCGAATCCAAGGAGTCTCCTGTAAATGGTATGTTATATTGACCCAATCGTCTAAGGCTGATCTTCAAAGAAGTTAGGGAGTCTTTTGTAGTTTTTCCAGTTTCTTTACATTTAAAGGCTCCCATATATACCATGACTTGTTGACCCAACGCGCTTAGGCTCATCTCCAAAGAAGCTAGGAGTCCTCTATGATTATCCCAACGTCATTACATTTGAAGATTGTTTCCCTCATACCTTCATGGATTCAAAAGTGAGAAAGAGACTTTATATTAAAACAGATCTTCAACATACTTCTACTACAAGTTGGTTCTATGTTGATGTTATGCTTGCCTCAAATACTTTTTACAAACAGAGCTAGATTCTCCCTTTGGGTAATAGTAATAATAATAATCTAATTTTAGGTCATGGCCAAGCCAGACACAAAATTGGTGTATGAGACCCCTTGTTTCTGGGACAAGGGATCCGCCTCCTTGCAGTGATTTGACTACTAAATTCTGTGGAGGTCTACCTTCTCTAATCCCCTCTAGATTTGAATCTATGACCTCTTACAAGGAAATACATGTTCTTAACCATTAAGCCCACCAAGGCCATTATAAGCTTTATCTTTATACAAATTTTAATCTTAAGATTGTTTGCTTTCTGTAGATGAATGATTATAGAAATAAGCAGATGAGGTTGTTAAGCTTCTTGGAACCTATAAATGGAGATACCAGATCTGCAATATAGTGAGGATGTCACAACAAAGACCTAAATTTAGTTTATGGTTGTAATGCTCATGACTTCTGTTGACTAGAGCGTGTCATTTAAATACCCTCTACTTTAAACATAGGGATATAGTATAGAGTGGTTTGAGTTACTACGAAGACCAAAACATGCCAAGAGTTTTCCCTAAGTGATCTAGTACTATCCTTACCCTTTGATAGTTTTTTTAAAGGCATGGTTAATTGGTTAAAGTGTTCTTAATTGAATTGAACTTCAACAAAATCGATTTTTGCTAGAATGCATCAATCTAGCATGGTGAGATTCAATGTAATGGTTTCTTCTAATCCATACATATTAAGCCTAGTCTTGTAAATAAGTATTCTTTATCATGTTGTTTGTTTATTAAGACAAAGAAATCTAGAAAGTAATCAAGAAATTAGTTAATAATGAATAGGTATAGGTAACAAGGAAAAACAATAAAACTAGCAGGCAAACAATCCAAAGAAAAATGGGCTGACGTGATGTAACCTAAGGTTGAGGAAAGAGGATGCCAACAATTATTGCATGGTGCATAATAGATGGAGGCCTGACAAAGATGGTCTAGTGGGGTAGAATATTCTAGTGAAAACATAGATTGAATACTATGGACTTGTGTAAGGCTTACTGTGATAGTTATTTTTAATGATCTTAAATTAAATGGGAAGATCAATTCATAGAGAATTTGGGATTTTAGAATGAAATTTTATTTAGCCAATAAAAGACCAGTGAAAATATTAGGATACACTTTTACCCTTATTCTAGTGTTGAATAAAAATGTCGTGAAAAATAATGTATCTCTAGTTTTGGATAAAAGGACCCTTAACTTTCTTCGCAACTTTTGTGGTCACTGGCCACTTATGAAAGGAGTAGGTATCTTTAGAAATGCGGTGCCATTTAGAGGGGAAATACTAATAGCAGTAGGGCAAAGGCAATTATTCCATTTGTTAAATTATTTCTCATTTGTCTGGTCATATTGTGAGCTGCAGTATATACCATGAAATTGTTTTGGTACTAGTAAACAATGATTATATATATAATAAATTTGAACCTTTTGACATTTAGAGGACATTCTCTCAATTTACAAAAAAAAAAAAAAATTATGAAAATCATGTTGGAAACAATTTTTGATGTTTTGAGTCTTTTATTTTCAAGATTAACTAAATGGGTTTGGAAGATGAAAAACCATCAAATTGGAAGAGTGGGACATTTATATTCACTAAGGTTTTTAAGAAATTATATGCGTAAAACTTATACTTGCACCATCTAGTGGAATTGATAGTGCATTAATCTGCTTCTTGCCATTATTTTGGTTTTGGTACCACCTTATAGCATATCCAGGTACAAATGCTATTTTCCATGACGGACAGTTGAATCTGTTTGAACTCTAATTGCTATTGAGGGGTTCCAAAAGGATGTCACATGAGCATTTATGATGCCCATTTTAATGTAGATAGACACCTATGTTAAGGTTCCATTTTGCAATTCCATGTTTTTATTTATGAACATTATATACATTTGGTTGGACACATGAAAATCAATTGATGGATTTGGTATTAATGATGGAAATGTTGGATGTATGACCAAATGTATGACTTAATTGGTTACAATTTATCTAGCGCATGACTTGTCAGAGTTATTGTTGCATCGTATAGGCTTATATAGATATGATTTATCTAATCAATGACTTAGTGAAATTATGATTTATCTGATGTAAGATTTATTTCCAGTATGAACAAAAAAAATTGACACGTGGACACTCGACTTAATAAACATGATGTTTAAGATCATGTATCTATATCTATTTTGTGGTTATATATATGCATGGATGAGAACTAAACTATAGATTGGAAAGAAACGTATGATAATCAAGATCTACTATTCCATTGGGCAAGGTCAAGGCGACCAACGAGGAAATGTACGATGTACATTGTTCTATTACATTTGGTGTCTATTTGATATGCACTCTTATGACATGAGTAAAATGCAAATGACAGGTGGCAAGACGACTTGACTAGATTATTCAATGACAAGTCCAACCAGCTTTGTAGTGTGGTCCATGTTAGGGCATTGACCCTAGTTCTGAAGGAGGGGTGGAGGCATTTCCCACCGTGTATCCTTCGAAACCTGGAATTGTGGGAGGGCAATGGTGGACATGCTCCCCTAGACGTGTGATGACGATTTCCAGTTGCCTGCTGGGGAAGTTAGGTCGATATATTCAACGCTTCCACCATGTCAGTTTTATCAGTAGTTAGTATGGTCGTTTCCACTGATAAAGCAGCAGAGGACGGATAGGGTGGGGATGGAAGTAGGTCAGGATGGATAGGAGGATATGGATCAGTTGGAGACTCTTAATGGGAAGTAATGTCATTGTCTGACTTATCAAATTTTATTGCTATAACTCTCTCTGATTTGCTATGCTTTCGAACTCCTTGTATCTTTTCATTCTAACTTTGAGACAGAGTTTTCTGAAGGAGGGGTGTAAGTAATGCCCCATTTAAATCTTATCCTGCAAACTTTATTCATGTTTACATTATCTAAAAATATTGAGAAATATTGGTTTAATATAAAATTCATGGTTTCTATTATTCAAATTCCCAAATTTCTTTCTCAAATTGAATCTTAGGTAGGATATGGCCTCCTTCCATTATTTCAAATAATATATGTATTCATCTCACATTCCCCAATGTACCCTTACATTTACTAGGGAGAAGACATTGTCCTCTCCATGTAATTACATCTCACTTTCCCCAATGTACCCTCAAATTTACTAGGGAGAAGACATGGTCCTCTCCAACTCATTATATATATATATATATATATATATTCATTTCACATCCCCCAATGTACCCTCACATTTACTAGGGTGAAGACATGGTCCTCCCCGTGTAATTACATCTCACATTCCCCAAGGTACCCTTACATTTACTTGGGAGAAGACATAGTCCTCTCCATTTAGTCATCAATATATATATTCATCTCACATTCCCAAATGTACTTTTCAGATTGACTTGGGAGAAGACATGGTCCTTTACCATTAAATTCCCAATTTTATATTCATGTCACATTTCCAAATGTACTCCCAGCTTTACTTGGGAGACAAGAAGTAAACTGTAAGGATGGATGAGAAGTTAATGACATTAATAAGAGGTGGTTAAGGAGAAAAAGGGAAGGAGGGCATAAAAAGGGAAGGGGGGTCTTGCTTGGGGGAACGGGGGTTGGTTGTGATTGTTTGGACTTGTTATGTTTTTGAAGACCTTAGGAACTTGTGGAGGTTTCTTGGCTTGTTGAGAGGAGGGAAGTATTGTTATCTTGGTCTGGATATTTCATTTTGGACACGCACACACTACATCTGGTTGGACTTAGGCTCGGAGGGCTAGGGAACCTCTAGAGGTTTCCTGGGCTAGGGATTATTTCCTAGTTGGTTGGGAGGTAAATCCGTTGGGTCTGTCAAGAGGAGCGCTCAGCAGGAGTAGCACGACAAAGGTATCTCCATCAACCACCGGTACATGTATTCCTCCATAGACTACTCTTGTAAAGTTTATTAGAATGAAAATTGACCTTAATTTATGTTGATTATAATGTAAATGATAAAATTTTATTTGTTTAAAAGCCGTGTAAGTAAGTAAGTTATCTCCTCTTATCACATTTAATTTCAAAAGAAATTAGATATATTAGCAGACCTTAGGATAGTGCTCTTACAAAGACATACTTAAAAGATATGGAATGGAAGACGGTGCACCCATGAGCACACCTATGACCACAAATTGCAAATTGAGCAAAGATGATGACTCCCCTCAAGCAGATGCAACTCATTACAGGTCAATAATTGGAGCCCTTCTATACTTGACTGATATAAGACTCGACATAATGTAGGCAGTAGGAATGGTGGGAAGATTTCAATTTGCTCCTAAACAATCATGTTTGTTAGCTGTAAAAAGAATTCTCAGATATCTGAAACGAACTCCAGATTTCGATCTTTAGTACCCTAAGAGCTCAACACTGACTGTAACTGCATACATCGATGTTGATTGGGGCGGAAGTGTAGATGATTGGAAAAGTAATAGTGGAAATGCATTCTTCCTAGGAGATTGTTTAGTATCTTGGCTCAGCAAAGAAACAGACTTCCATATCATTATCCACAGTCGAAGCCGAGTATATAGCTGCAGCAAACTATTGTACTCAAATACTATGGATGAAGGAAGCTCTAAATGATGTCAACATAGGTACAGATCAACCAATTACCATCTATTGTGATAACACAAGTGCTATCATTCTCAGCAAAAATCCAGTGATGCACTCAAAAACCAAACATATACCAATCAAGTCTCATTTCCTTGGTGAACAAGTAGCTGAAAAAAACATCATCCTGGAATATATCAATACTAAGGAACAGATCGCTGATATTTTCACAAAACCTCTTCCTCGAAAAGCATTTGAACATGTTCATCAAAAGATGGGGGTTATTTCTTTAGCATCACTCAAGTTCATTCATAAAGATGTTGCAGGACAGGGGGAGCAATTCGACAGAGGGAGTCTAGATGCATTCTTTTGCCATTGATATCAAAGGGGGAGAGAAAAAGAATATTTCCATCAATAACAAAGGGGGAGATTGTTGACATAGATTGTCATTGATGTCAATATGGTAATATTCGAGGAGCCAAGAGGAGCAGACAGAGCCATCAGAGGAGCAAACAGAACTATCGGAGAAGCAAAGAGCAGACAAAGCCATTAAGGAAGCAATCAGAGATATCAGAGCCATCAGTGGAAGCAGATAAAGCTATCGGAGCAAGAATAACAAAGAATACACTATCGGAAGCAATATATGCCACAAAAGGGTTATATGCATGCATTAACACCATCAGAGGCCAAAACTCACATATATATGCATTTACACTATTAGAGGCAGAAGACTTGGTTGTATTGCAAATATACTATCAGAGGCGGAAGTCATAGGTGTATTGGAAGGTATTATAGGAGGAAGGTTTAACGCTATCGGGCTCGTAGAACCCATATAGCATCACCCTTGTGTATTTACTTGTTCATTGCCAAATGCCATTTACATAGAGAAATCACGCTAAACACTTAACGGATTCAGGAAAGCAGACTTGAAATTTTATGCACAGGAGTGTTGAGTCTTATTGGGTCCGGCACATAGTATTGCATCACTATAAGTAAGTGGTCTACGTTAAGGTCTATACCTGAACCTTTGCGATTTGCGATTGTTGACATATATCACATCGACAGTTCGAGAGCAGGAGTTATAAGTGTTAAACGACCCATTGCAATTGCCAATAGTGATTAGCGATATCGCATCAGACCTCCGCCAAGGGCAAGCGTCAATTGCGATGAATATTGTGGACCCGAACAACATTACAATTGACTTGATGTTATATCCCGTTCGGCATGTCGTAAGTGACCATTGCAAGTTATAAAGGAATGGCGTAATATGATGCAATTGTCGATTGCGATTACACTACAAACCCAATGTAGGTATAAATGAGGGTGCAATAAATCTCAAGTCCACCTATTTAGTGTTTTGGTCATCTTTTTCATATGTTCCCGTATATTACATTTGCGACCATTAAAAGGCGAGCCCGCATTACTTGAGCATCCGACTCTCCACTGTTTATCATCCCCTTGTAGATCCAACGGTCTACATATATTTCAGGTGGACATATAGCTGGAATACCCGCTTGAAAAAGCAATATCCTCTTCCTTCCCACTGCTACGTGTCGCCCGCTGAGTGGAATCGGAAGCCATTCGCTTAATAGCAGTTCCTGCTTAAGGCCTTTCCGAAATACCACTTGTGGTATAAGAATAATTGCATTGCGCGGGGTTTTTTAAGGCCAAAAAGTCTTACGATAACAGTTTCGATAGTTCCGGAGGCTTGAACAAAAGTCGATTATGATTGCGATTGGGACGTGGCATGTGGGTCCGTCCTGATTGGTATAGTCTCTCCGTTAAACAATAAAATGTTGTATATGCCTATTATCATTAAAAGGAAAAAAAGGGCTCTGTTACAGTTTTAACACACAACGGTGAACACAAAGAGGCAGAGGAAGCCACAACGACCGAAAAGCCAGGAAGCCGAAGGGTAAGCCAACGTAGAGGAAACCAAAAATTCCAAGCAATGAGGAAGAGGAAAGCCAATGTAGAGGAAGCTGAAGCTGAAGAGCGAGTGGGAAGTAGAAACGAATAGTCAGAGGCATAAGGAATACAAAAACATGAAAAAACAAAGAAGTGGTGTGTGAATAATAAGTGTAAGAGGAAGCCGAAGTTCAGAAAAAGGCATCAAAGGCAGTAGAGTCAAGAGAAACAAGAGAACATGAGTGAAGCAGAAGCTCAACAAGTTTGGGAGTAGAGAACAACAACAAAACAATTTATACCAAGTTAGGGTTGGAGCCTTAGAACTAAAATGATTGGAATCTTTGGGAGTTGGTGCTCCTAAATGCACAACTATTGCCTTAGCAAAACAGAGTTGGTGCTCTAGAGGTGGAGCCTCACAAAAGTCAGAATTGGTGGTTAGCAACTTTGCAACTATTTATATATTGTATCTATTTCATTGCACTGTTTGTCTTAATAAAAGCATTTATTACAACTATCTATTTGTGTGTTCCATATATACTTGTTTTGGTGATAAAAATAAATTAGTAAAAAACACTAATTCACCCCCTCTCTCTCCATATTTCCAACCGGCATTTCGAGAGAAATTTGCCTTTCTCTTTCTCCTCAAATTCGCACAGACAAACTGCACACTCCAGCGGAGCTTTGTTATTCTCCGTTTGATAGACAAATGTGGTAATCGCTTCTATCGCTAACTTGGCCAGGCCGACTCTGTGCAACCTCGGGGAATTGTGGTCGCCGACAAAGACCAAATGGCGGCGTCGGAAAGAGCTCCTGCGGCTCAAAACCCAGCGCGCGTAGATATGCAGCCCAAGAAAGTAGAGAACAATCGCGCAGAGAACTAGGATGCCACCCATGGCTTTTCTGCCAATGGCCATCACCGTCGAATGGTGAACTGCATCAGCCCCCTTGAAATCATCGTAAGAATCCATGGCCTGATACGAACTCGACACTGAAAACGCTCTGAAAATTGCTTCTATTCTGTAATACTCGAGCCTACTTAGACGCTGGCTTGCAAACTATCGTGAATTCGATAACACGGTGGGGCAAAGTGGGGAGCCTAAAAATATGGGAAAGTGGACGCACATTCCGAGGCGGCGGATACCTGCCCGGACGATAACCAGCGGCCCGTCTGTCAGCCGAGTCGATGGTCGTCTTCCGCTGGCTGATCCCACAGAAACAGTGGAATAAAAAATTAAAGGCGTGCTGGGCTTTTGACGTCGTATTAGTTATTCAATTCATAAGATGCGCTCAATAATAACAAACAGAAAATAATTTGTTACTTTGAACATTAGTAACTTATTTTCTCAAACATTATCCAAGTGAAGTTTTTGCTTTAAAAAATAAATACATTATTTATAATTCAGTATATTATAAATTATTTACATAATACTTTATTATATTTATATGTATTAGTAAATTATATTATTTTATCTAAATATTACGCATTATTTTATTTTAATATCTGTTAGCCAATTATATTATTTTATCTAAATATTAAGCGTTATTTTATTTTTTTTACAAGTAAAAGAAATATTTCAAATTGCGTAATAATTATTTTTTAGTTAATTATCCAAAATCATTTTCCAGGAATACAAATCTCTCGAATATTTTGATATCTAGTCTAGTCGTTAAATCTAAAAAGAGGGGAATGAGTTAATGCTGATTACAGAGCCTTTTTCCAAGAGAATCTAAGAAAGTCAAATTTATAATCAAGAACCATTAGCAATAATATCAAAAACGTTTTTATTTGGTCATTGAAATAACTTTGAAACTAATTGAAACATTTAATATAATTATTATTTTTTAAAAAAATATAACTACATTTACATATTAAATTCTTTTTGAACGCAGTAAGGTGGCAAAATTATTGACATTCATGGGTTAATGGGCAGCATGGTGAAATCTATGGACACTTATGGGTTAATGGGCGGTGAGGTTTGTGAAAATTCCTTATTATTTATTATTTACGAGTATAGATCTATTTTAAGTGAGGAATTCATCATTTTTTATTATTTTTAGTAGAGATCTATAAGTAGGGATTTAACATGAGCTCACTGAACAAATTTTTCTACTTGCAAAATTTTTTTAGACTACAAAATACAGTGTTTTATTTTTCATTGTTTAAATTGTATTTTTGAATACTAAATAGAATATAAAATTTTTAAAGATAAAAAAATATAACTTCATGATATATACATAATTTTTAAAAATGATATATGATATATACTTAATTGACATTAAAATATTTTACATAACATGTACATCAAGATATAAGAAAATTAAAATGGATTTTTATCATTAATATATTTTTAAGTATATGTCAATATTAATTCGTATTAAAATATTTTATTGATAACTCACATTGAATATTCTTTTATATACAACATTAAAATGTGTTATTTCTATATATAGATCTTCAAATATGTTTTTTATTACTAATATATTTTTAAGTATATGTCAACATTAATTCGTATTAAAATATTTTATTGATAACCCACATTGAATATTTTTTTATATACAACATAAAATGTTTTATTTCTATATATAGATTTTCAAATAGTTTATTTAAATCTCTTGTTCAAATATTTTTGAAAATTATAAGATTTAAACATCTTACTCACACATTTCTTTTACTTCTAATTACTTTACAACATATTCATTTTTTATTATTATAGTAAACATTATTTTTCTATTTAGAGCATAAGTTTTATTTTTTATTTTTATTATAAATGGGGACAAAGAGACTTACACATCCCTTCATACTAAAGAATGAGTATCTCGGCTCAATCATTATCTAAAGAAACTAGAAGTATTTATCCACCTATTTTACTTCTTTATTTAAATATTTCTTTAACCACTTCATCTCAGTGGAGACACAATCGTTACCAGAGAAATCATTATTCACTCTTAACTGGTACCATGGTCTTCATGTTCTCTTAGCCTTCTATGCAATTTTGCATGACCTATCTTGCCTCCTTAGTTTACAAAAGTGGAGTAACGAGTAGTACCCTACATCTTGGGATTGAATTTCATATTAGAAAATAGAGAGAAAGCAAAGAGATCCATTAAACATAACACCAAACACAGTATATTTTATTGATATCAAGGGTTACATATTTATAGTATCTAGATCATTGACAATGACACATCTAGATAGCTATTACAACTTACACATAGGAAACTAACTACTTCTAGATTGACACCTAGGAACTCACAATGACAACTCACACATTATATTGAAGCATTACTTCCAACACCCTCCCTTAATGCTTACATGTAGAAAATATAAAAAACCCACATTATAACAATAAATAAATATTTTTCAGATTTGCCTAATATGATCATCATCAGCACCCACATCCACTATGGAATCTCTTAAACACCGCTCTTTCACCACCACATCTTCGAGTTGTCACTTGACCTCCATTTAAAATGTAACCACCTCTAACCATCGTTAATGAACTTTGTACAATTGACGCTTCTCAACCCCCCCGGAGTGCAATGGGTCAGTCTCGATACTAAACCATCTTATGGAACTTCCACCATCTTTGAATCCACGACTCTCCGCAGCCTTCGTCAGTTATCTAGGATAGCATTCTGGATACATAATGTCTTCAGCAGGCAATTCTACAACTCGACCTTATAAAATAACATGTACTGACACTCTTGGAGTACGACGGGTAACACCAACTTGACAATATTAAGAACTACCTATGACTAATGCTCTCAGAGCACGACAGGTCACATTCATCTGTTAAATAATTGACCCGCTCTTTGTGGTTCTGCATCATTTGATTTTACCAACAATTTTTTTTTTAATACATATCAACTAATCATCACAACTTTATTTCACTCACCATAAAAACTTTTTCACCACAAAAAAATTACCTTAAAAAAACTTTAATCTTTAATCCCTTATGTCTCCTTAAACCATGCACACATTAGTCTTCACTTATGGATTGGATTCCTTTAATAAAATCAAACCTTTAAAGTCAACGAATGTTCCATAAAGTGAATACAATATTTAATTATTCCATTCACTCTCACACCCATTACAATTTATTCCCTCCAATGAGATCAAACCTCCATCTAAATGACTTGTCCAATATTGATACAACATATCTTCTCCACGCGTCATTCATTGCTCATTGAAGAACGATTTCAATATTTGCTATCACAGCTATCCAAATTTACATGTTGAAGAATTCACAGCGCGGGGGAAGTGACACTCCCGCAAAATTCATCATGAACTCCTCAAATTCAACCTTATCAACGCACATGACCAGAGTTCCATCACAAATCTAGGTTCTACAGGAATCATTGTTATGCCATCAAGTCTCATCTTCAACATTTTTCACATCTGACCTGAGATCACGGTTTGGCATCGAATGAGCAGAGCCACCCATTTGTTGTGAATGCAATCACATTACAGTAGAAGCAACACAACAACAAATCCCTTCATGTATTGAATCGTTTGCAGCTGCATAGGGAACCTTTGACCAAAAAAATTCTTCGAAGACTCACAACGAATCAACTCAGTACTTCAACCATCATTCAACATTCAAATCTATAAAACCCAATGCAACCAATCTAGCTCAAACTTACCGTGAACAGATTTACAAAAAAAATGATATAATTTACTCACACAACACAATATCTTACCCTATTTATTTATAGGAATAAGATTCAGGGCTTTCTCACATTTTCCTAGCCCTCCCTTGAGGGAGTCAAGCCAGAGCTAGCTTTGATACCATATTAGAAAATAGAGAGAAAGAAAAGAGATCCATTAAACACAACACTAAACACAGTATATTTTATTGATATCAAGGGTTACATATTTATAGTATCTAGATCATTGACAATGACACACCTAGATAGCTATTACAACTCACACATAGGAAAGTGACTACTTTTAGATTGACACCAAGGGACTCACAATGAAAAGTCACACATTACATCGAAGCATTACTTCCAACATCTTAGGGAGTTCATTCTCTATAAAAATGATATCCTCCCCGCGTCCACCTTTATCGATTCTCCTCCACTATTTTTCTTATATTTCTTCACACTACAGTCGCAAAACAACTTGTTGTCGCCCTCTCTTAGATAGGGTGGGCCAATGTTCGTTGTGTTGTAAAAGGTTGTTGCTTGTGTTTTGAATTTAATTTGAATAGATATTTTGAAAATATTTTAGAATTTGATGAATATGAATGAATTCAAACAATTAAATTCATTCAACTTTTAAAATATTTTCAAATTTTTGCAATTTAAATAAAAATATCATTTTCTATAAATAATTTCCATTAACTTTACTCCCCATCATCTTCTTTCCTGTATCTCTCATCATATAAATTGTACTTCCAAAAATGGAAACTCAAACCAAAGTTCTTACTCCATTGACACAATCCTCCATGAAGCTATTCCTTCTTCATAACTTGTCTAATCTCCTTAACACATAAACTCCATTCCTTAAACATAGAGTTAGATTCCATTGCTTGAAACACAGAGTCCATTCTCTTGTTATATACACCTACCCATAGAATCCTGAACTAATTTCAATGGCATATTTTAGAAATATCTTGAAATTTGATAATTAAGGTAGATGTTCTCAATTACATATTTTAGAAATATCTTTAAATTTGACCATTAAGGTAGATGTTAAAGAATTTACCTCTTCCCTCACTCTCAAATTATAGGGTATTCTTAATCCCATCTAAGACTGGTATAAAATAATGAGAAGCATTGATGAAATTGTTAAACACACAAACAACATCAAGAAGGTGGTTGAAGGGATTCTTAAAAGATTAGATTTCAATATTTTTCCATTAATCTTTTGAGTCATGAGATTGTAACAAATTAGCATCTTAAAAAAATTTATTTCACCAAATAAACATAAACTTATAATACATAATTAAGAGAGGCTCCTTGTATAAGTAGGCAAGGGTGAGCTACAGCTATAAAAGTAACTTTAAGGAAACTTAACTAACTGCATGCAAGATCTATTCACTAATATTCTTTTCTAAAATCAATTTAAAATATTCTAAAATCAATCAATTTTGGGAGGAAACTAAAGGTAAAAGTAGATTATTAAAATTATATAATAATTCTTTATAAAATGGAAAAATCTGTAAAAAAGGAAACTTAATTAACTAGGTGTATTAACTAATATTCCATTTTAAATTCAAATTTTGGAGGAAATGAAAGGCAAAAATGGATTTGTACAAATATTTTTAATAAGTTTTTTCAAGTATAAAATATTCTTTTATAATTAGAAAGAAAAAAATTGTAAGAAAAATAAGTTTTTTTTCGAAAAGAGAAAAAATAACATAAAACCATATAAAGGTAGGAGTACTTAATATGAAATTCTAATAACAACTTCCTTCACTCCAAGTATCAATCTCAACTAAAGAAAATAAGTTAGATGTTAATGGTTAAGCGAAGAAGTGTGCAAACTACTTTTAAGTAGGAAAATACTCCAAGATAATAATTCCATCTTGGATGAGTTGTCAAATGAAGTACATGTGAATCTCATTGTGCTATATTCATTGGTGCTTCACTAATTTGCAAGAAATATGTATGGCACTATGATTATTACACCAAAGAGTAGTGGGATGATCCTTTTGAATGCAAAATGTTGCCTTTAGTTGTCAAATTCAAAGAATCTATTAACTAGCAAGCATTACAACAAGATACTCAAACTTCTACAAATGACAATGCAATAATTGTTTGCTTCTTACAAGACTAGGAAGTAAGACCAAAACCAAGTCAATAAATGAAAAGAGAGATGGTCTTCTAATCATCAACAAAACGAACTCAATACGAGTCAATGAATCCAACATTTTAATAAGAACTTGAGGTATACTATGCCAAAATTAGTTATTCCTTGAAAATACCTTAGAATATGTTTTTCTCCCTTACAATGACTCGTGATGATATTGGGAGAACTAAGGGACACACAAAATTGTGAAAGGATTGTCATGGTGAGTATGACTCAAGTAAATCTTGAACTCCCAACTAGTTTCCTATATACTTAAGGATTAACATGTGGTGAAGAACCAAAAACACAAAGTGTAATCCCCAACTTAATGGAGTGGGTACAAGATTGCAATCAGTAAGGATGTATTTAACATCCTTACTCATCTTATCAATAAGGATGTATTTAACATCCTTACTCATCTTATCAATAAGGGTGTATTTAAGATGTCACATCTCCTCTTGTAAAGTAATCAAATGTAACCCTTGTAGATTAATCATGTTCCTTACTAGTATATAAAGAGTAGAGTGTATTGTTGATGCAGATACATTGAATGTTGCAACACTGGTACAGGGCAAAAGCAACAAGGGTCTCTTATGAGGAAGAGAGTCTATTTCAAGTGTTTTTTTTAATAGAACCAATCAAGTAATATTTTCCAATACGTGTTGTCCATTAGATAATCATACACAAGGGTTATTTATTGCTACCTCCTGTGTAATGTTCAAGAATTTTATTATATGCTAATTTTTTTCTTTTCTCCTAAAATTTCAAATGAATATTTGGTTAAAGATTCAATAGTAATAATTGCATTCACTTTTGGCGAATCGCATATGAAGTTCACTGCATGTTTTGATGTCTCTAACAAATTTTAAATCCCTATTTCAAAATAGATACATCAATTTAACTATATATTATTATATATATATATATATATATATAAGTAGTATATATATAGTATATATAGTATATATATATATATATATATATATATATAGTATATATATAGATATATAGTTATATATATATAATACATATAAACTCTATTTATTTTTCTTTTTAACCATCTTTTAACTCACTTCCCTTCCCATAAAAATACTTTGGATATAAATCTCAGTCTTTTATATGTGAATATTACTAAGAGTATTCTAGAATATTCCATTGAAGTTAAATCCCTATCATCCAAGTAACAATTATTGATCATTAAATTAAAATTCTAGAAGCCCTATTCCAAAATAAACTTCATTTAATAAATTATATTAAATTATATCGTTCTTCTTAAATAATAATTAGGAGTGAATCACCCCTATGGGGGTGTCGAATGATGAGGCATTGAGAAGTGTGGTGAGGGCTCTTCACAACATGCCCCCTTTGTGACATGGATTACTCGATTCCTAGTAGGTGGATTACATGCGAGAGGTCTTGAGAAGTCATTTCAAATTGATAGCAGATTTAGGGCATTAACAAAAACGTTAATGTTTTTGTTTAGGAAACCCCGTCGGAGACTCAAGTGATGATAGTTGGGTACTCTGGAACATTTATGTGGTATTCTCTAGATTTCCCTTCAGAGCAGTTCCCCTTATTAGTGAGCTCAAGTCTGAGCAAGGTTGTTGAGTAGGGAGTTTATGCGGTTTCAAGTTGTGAGGTTGTTGCAAACCAGAGAGGTTGCACAATGATCACGACATGGTGGCAAGGGAAAGTGATAGCCCTTGTGCATGAGAATTATTTGTGGCGGTCTTGTGAGTAATTCATAGTTGACTTAAATTATTTCGCTCTAGGTTTTTGTTTCTTTAGTTGCTCAGTATTTGTGTTGTGCCTGAATAGAGAATTGTGGGGTTTTAGCTTTAGGGATGTCATAGGAGTGGCATAGTGTGTTGCTACTACAAAATTTGAGGAAGTGTAATGGTTTTGCATGGTTAAGACAAAAGTTTGGTTTGGTTTGTGGTAAGAAGTCACTTATTCTGGTGGATACAAACTTTTGTCTACCAAGATTCTTTTCTTCTCTTGTATGAGGCACAAAAGAGGCCTTACTTTTGTAGAGTCTAAAGTGGAAAAATGTTATAATTTCTTAATTTTGAAGCCTGTGTGGACTACCCAATGGTTCCTTATCAAATTTTGGTTTGCCTACGTAACTTGGGGTGGGGATTGGTGGAATATCGCTCTCTCTTCGGTTGGAGGACTAGTACTTTATGACAAATTTGGATATAGTTTGTGGTGTTGAAAGGTTTTCTATGGCGCTGGAAAGTCCTAGTGCAAAGGAGGTGGAAATTGGCCTCTTTGCAAGAAGGTGGGCAAGATGAACATGCATAGAGTCCAGTGCTGCCAAATGTCTCAACAGTGAGGTCTTGGGGAGATTATGGAACGTACGTTCCCATACTCTCTCCCTCAGGATCATATCCCCCCTTCTCTTGATGACATGGTTCACATTCTTCAATAGTTGTATATTTCAATTTTTTGGCTTGACTAGGCACACTAAGGCGACCACAATGACATCTTAGACTTCGCAAAATAGCTGCAGTGGAATTTGTGGCAATTGCATGATAGATTGGTGGGACTTAGGAAAGGGAACAGGTCATTCTAGGAATAGTTGGACCAATTGAAAACTGAAATTGCTTACATGGAGGGGCATGCCCATTGTGATCTCAAAATCCCATCTCTTCCATGTTCAACTCCAAAACTTCTAGTTTCAATAAACTTAGATGAAAATTAATGTGTTGTGGTTGTTTTATTATGTTGTTTTGTTTTTGGAAATGGATATCAGTTAGTGCTAGAAGATCAATTTCTCTCTAGGAGTACATTTTTTACTTCGGCATGCCCCTGTTGACTAATAAATCTAGTAAAAGTGACGCCAACTAGTTTTTTAAAACAATGATGAAATGGTGTATTTTTTTGAAGTAATAGAAATCCTTGATTTACAAAAGAGGAAAACCAAGAGTGAATATTTATGATTAAATTAAAACCAACAACAATATTTTTTTATAATAACGACTCTTATAAACACTTCTCCATACTTCAAGCATTTTGTTTTCATAATAATTTATTAGAGTGGATTTTTACCACAACAAGAATCTTCTTGAGTGTCTAGAATTCCCAAGGAATCTAGAATGTTAAATCAAAAGGAGATGAGGAAAAGGAGAATACCAGGTTGGATAATACCTTGCGTTGCTGAAAGGGGAGGGCATGATTATTTTACCTACAATTATTCTAATTGTCTTCATAGACTTTTAATCTCATCAACCAAAATTTGCATCAAAGTTCAATGCTCAATCATAATCTCCATATTAGATGAGCTCCATCGCTAACTTCTCTATATGAAGGTGCAAGACCATGTAATACTCCTAAAGCTCCAAGAATTCCTCATATTGTGCTACAATTTTCTTCCACTTGATCCTATCCCACACTACCATGCCAATTTTTTGCCGTAGCGGTTAATATCCCTTGTCTTTTGTACACCATTTAATTTTACTAGGGATTTGTTTTTTTATAGCGGTTAAGATTCCCTATGTACCTAGTTTAAATTTAAAAAAAAAATCATGGAGATAAAAATATTTTGTGCCTTTGGAAGGGAGTTCCAAGTCCATAGACATAATAATTCGACTACCATTGTAAGCCCACAAGGAAAAATGACAACACACATAAACAAGCACACCAATACAACCCAATAATCCACATGAATGTAGGCTGAGTTAATTCGTATATGTCCTAATCACTATTGTAATGCTCCCACCCATGAGAAAGCACTCTACTTGTGATGATATTTTGAGTAGTTTGTTGCATACATTCTACACATGAGATAGGGCCCATTAATACAATAGAGTTAGTGCTTATTAAGTGAGGAATGATCATTCCAGGCACGAGGTATCATATCTAGTTCATAACCAATTTTGACATTTTTCTGACTAAAATCCATGTTCCTCGCCCACATGTTTCATGGGATTGGGTAGGTTTGGGTGGCTTTGCTTATGCACAAGTTTTGGTAGGAAGTGGGACACCTAGTGGCTTGGATTATCAATGTATTTGCTTCAGTGCTCAACAAATGAAGGATGTGGGTTGCCTTGAACTATGGAGTTAGATCTATACTTAATTTGATTCTCTTATAGAGTAGTTGCAACTTCAAATCAGATGCATTAGTACCAAGATTTAAATGTCAGATGATATTATTTGATTCCCCTACTATAATTAAGCTATGAATAGTGAGGTTCTTAGATAATGTAATGCCCTACAACAAGGCATACCACTTTTCTTGATTGTTTGAGGATATGCCCAAACTCTAGCAATATGTTGTTTCAACTTATCATTCAAAGCTTAAAATCACCACACTCACCTATGAGCTAGGGGTTTTGTTGTGAGACACCATCAAAATAGATAATGTATAAGTTTTGCAATACTAACTATCCTCCATACCCATTATAATTAAACTAGCACAACTCTGTAAATTAAATGGTTGCTAAATACTAATGGGTATTAATCCATCATCAATAAAAAAACACTTATTTCATGATACATCTCACCTTCCTAAATTAGAAAAAACTTGTAAAAAATAACTATCTTATAACTTT